>CM067322.1:79366937-79562910 GCA_034231615.1 Meghimatium bilineatum
CATGCATGCAAATGCTTGCCATCATGGCTTAAACATGTGTGCTGTTATTTTACCCGCAGCAGCAATCGACTCCATAAATTTCAGATGATGCAAGAAATTGTGAAGACTCCTAATCACAGAATTGTAAAAATTTCTCAAACACGCTGGTTGTCAATGTGCAATGTTATCGCCCGCATTGTTTCACTCGTGGACACCACCAAAAACTAATCGCTGATGTTACAGAATGATAACGTTATCAACATTATGTCGAAAGAGTGAAGAATAGGCAGGGGCAGTCAGCTTCATCAATACTACTCAAATATGACGTTGTGGATGGCCATAATTCAATTGTTGAGGTTTAAGCTGTTGTAACTTATTCTGAAGTTATTTCTTAGTATACAAACTATATTACTACAAGTACATTGTTTATTTTATCATATCAGTTATTCATATATTGCGTATTGCGAGTGTATATATAGGCCCCTATATATATATATATATATATATATATATATATATACGGGGCCGGTCTTAAGCCATTGCAACCTATGTGGCCGCACTTTCATAGGCCCATTAATTCCTATTAGAATTTATTTTATTATCCTCTTCCCTACCCAGACTGGGCCCCGCGCAATCTCTTTCGCATAGGGCCCCGCAATTGTTAGAGGCGGCCCTGATATATATATATATATATATATATATATATATATATATATATATATATATATATATATATATATATATATATATATATATATATATATATATATATGTGTGTGTATATATATATATATATATATATATATATATATATATATATATGTATGTAGGACCGACAGGCATGGGGAACTATGACATCGGCCCTATGTGCCAAACTTGGCAAAAGAGGAACTGACTGATTACTTTTTTTGTTCTCCGAACTTGGATCTTTTTAAAAAGTTGGGTGGTAACTTGGCAACACTGTGCTTACTGGCGCCAAAAACAACATGGCATCGAAGTTGAAGAATGTAATATTGTCTGCGTTCAAGATGCACGGACTAACATTAAGAAGGTAGACTATGTCTAGCTATTTTGTAATTTGAAGCAATTTAATTTAATATAATCTTGTTATATCTGTAACAAATATAAACTGTAGATTTAAAACATTAGCTACTGAAAATGCCGTGGTGGTGATGACTGAGAGTGAAATGATCAGAAATGTCAGCTGATCTTATTTACTTTCTACTTTTTATCTACGTACACACTGTACTCATTCATCGGCACCGCACTCGTACTTTTACCGTACATTGTACACACAGTTTGGAGTTGGTGACACCGATATGTGCCTCTGTGCGCAATCTCCAGAAAAACATTACATATTTTACAGTACTGTACACTAGTCTACACTACACTAGTCTACACTACACAACACTGTGTAGGCCTACTCAGTGTTGTCTGACGTTTTGTTAGTACTCATAATGTAAGACACAACTTATAAGTAAGAAAACGTATGTGGGTATGATCATTTTATTCTCTTGAATGAAACAGCGCAGTGACAAGCTCTATGGCATAGTATGATCTCGGGGTTCGTCTCGTTGATGAAATCCATATAAATCAGCAACCATAACAATAACATAGATAGTATGTTAAATAGTATGTATAATAATGTAACTTAACATAGTACATAGTTACAGAACATACCATACAATTTGTAGAGTATGTTATGTTACTATGTGTATGTTACATACCTATGTCATCTATATCTTAAACGTTAATCTATACCACGAATATCAAACAAAATTGTCAAGTTTGAAAAAAAAACACATGAAGCTCTATTACATGTCATTTTTATGTCTCATTTGTGAATTTAGAAGTGCGATTTCACAAAGGCAAGTTTTTTTATACCCCCAGTTTATGTCAAAAAATGTTTCTGTGCAACTACCGTAATCTGGTTCTTTTTGTAAATCAACAGTGAGGCAAGTCAATACCTGGTTGAAGTTTTAACACCTGTCAGTGAACAAGACAGAAATCAATGGCTGGACAGAATTATCGACACTGTTCAAAAGCAGTCATGTAAGTCTTAAATAGAAATCATTTGTGTGTGGTTGATGCTCAAACATATGGCAAAAAGTGTAGTTGCCTCCATTCAAGCATGTCCACTAGTAGGATGGCCTTCAGACATAGTGTCAGTTGCATTTCAAATAAATTTTATAATTAATGGTTACGGACCAAATGTAGGATAGCATGGGGCAACAGGTGGCCATCAAGTAAGATAGTATCTGTATACTCTAATCATATTGTAGGAAACCTTGGTAATTAACCTACTACTTTGCTGATGTCATCAGATAGAAATTGTTTTGGGAAACAAACGCAGATAGAACATACAGTGGAAGTGTAAAAGAGTGGTGGAACATCAGGAAATCATTTGTTGGTTTGAGATAATTTCTACTGCATCAGCCATAAAAGTATGTAAATGCCTCTTGCAACCACATTGTTTTGTTGACTATTTGCATTATTTCTGGTGGCTGTTTGAAAAATGCTATTTTAATGCTAAATCTAATGATGTAAGTGTTGTTGGCATATGTGTGATTCAAGATCTGTATAAAAAAACAAACATAAATGACTCATCTATTCTTGGTGGAGTTATTCCATACAATCCACATTGAAATTGACTAATGTGCTGTATCTTCGGCACCAACATGTTCATAATATAATGTCATAAACTAACACCTCACTGCTATCAGATAGGCCCAATAGACCTGCAACTTCAAAAAAAAAAGTGTGACGCCAAAGATTGCTGTAACCAGTAGGGGCATGTTCACTATCAACAGCATCGTCTCCCTTAGACGTGCCGGACAAATGGTGTCACCATCGCTGGTCATGTTGGCTAATGAGCAATATTTATGTCTTTTACACCCAAGAATTCTTCAGAATCACAATACATAAGAATTTAACTGAATATACTTCTGTTTAAACTCGATTTGCCCTTGTTGGAACAGATGACTAAAAATTGTAAAGGCTGCTCTGATTTACCAGCTTTTTCTACATCAGTTAAAGGAAAAGAAAGTTTGATTATTGCTAACCTTGTTTCTATTTTTTACCTTGATGAATAACTTTATTTATAATACTGTTTTTTGTTGATAGAAGAGTGCTTGGCAACGGACGATTTCATGACCACGGCTGGAAAGCAATACATAGAACTTCAGCGTTTTTGCAATGGCGGCATGCTGTTTAACAAAGTGATTAAATTAACACACTGACCTATACATTTAGGAATAAAGTAACATTGGTTGATTAACAGATTTAGGTCTATATTCTTTCTGTGTTTGTAGAGAATAAGTTTAAAGTTTCAATGAGACTAGTTTAATTGCAATGTTATTAAGTCATATAATTGATAATTCCTATTTTTTTAGTGATGACATCAGTTGTTGGTAAAACGGAATGTGAGGCTGCTGTCCATGAGTGTAATGCAGAACAAGAAGATGACAGGTAATAGTTGTTTATGCCCAATGTGTTGACAAGGCCCTGAAAAGGAGCAAAACATATTAACACTTCCACTAGTGTGTTGATTCTTTTTATTGTCCCAGTAAGTTTTCATTGGGTTGAATATACGTTTTGTACTTTCATTGCTACCAAGAAGGCACAAGATTAGAGAGGTTCTCCAGAGAAACACATTTTAATGCTCACTTCAACCACTAGTCAACTACACTTGTTTTATTTTTTACAATTTCAATTATTTCAGGCATGAATTAATACATTAATGAGTGATTGTTATCAGTTATTGATTACACTTGCCAGAAAGAGTGAAGAATAATAACATTCTTGCCTGCCATGTATGCAGTAATAGGTGACTAATGTTATGAAGTGGAGTAGACTGTGTAATCCCAAATAAGGTTAAAGTGACTTAGAAGTCATTCGCTGAAGTCAGTTATTACAGGCCAAAAGGTGCAAATATCACAGCTGAATTGTAACCCACAATACAACACATTTTTTTATCTGAACTACATCCTGTTAATCTGCAGGAGTTTCAGAACAAAAGACATGGGCATAGAATCTGCAACACACTGATATTGCAGCCATGCCGTAAATTACAATACAATGCATTTTGTACTCTGTACTGCATTTTGCTGACTGACAGTAGTTTGAGAACAAATGCAGAAGGAGAAAGATTGGGCTGTTGACTCAATATATCACCCCCTGATTGATCAGGTGTTCAGTCTCCTATAGTATATGTTGAAGGATATGCATACTGTTGGTTTCCAAAGTTCACTGGTTAAATACTCTCCAAATTGTGCCCATCAGTGTTTGTTTATATTACAAATAGTTCTGTCATGATATCCACATAAAAAAACACTGGTGGAAGGATTCCCTCAAGACTTTAAGTTGAACCCTTTTTCTTATCATCATTGACAACTTGGTCAAACATCTAAACAAAAGCAATTGTTTGTTAATGACATTGTCATTTGGACAGGTGATAAATATATCATTCAGGTAAACTTCTTACAACATTTTCTTTCAAAATCACAAAACAAGATCGGTGAACATCAAAATGATTGGGAAATATTAACTACGGGAGAGTTCCCTGTCCACCTAAGTGCAATATGGTAAGTTTCTAGTATAACAGCTGTCATAATTCATTTTTTAAAATATTTTAATTTTATACGTTAGTATTTTAGAGACAGAAAAAAACCCATTAATTTAATCCTTTTTTATATATTTCTCAATAGTGGTTCGATCTTCAACATTATTGATGCATTTTCTGTGCCAAGATTCACTTACGTCAAAGAGAGAAAAAAATTTGTTCCGTGAGTAATTAAAAACATTTTCTTGTAATTTTCTGTGATATACAGATTTAATATGATTGTCTAGACCAGTGGTCTCAACCTTTTTCCGCCTATAGAAACATTTTGGGATAAATTTGCACTTCCTTCCCCCCAATAGACCCAAACAAAGCTTCTTAGCCTTCCCAGAGACTGATTATTATGTCTCGTTAGATTTCATCTAAACAGTGGGGTGCAAAGGGAACGCATTGCTCCAGGAGTTAGCAGATAACCAAGATCCCAAATGTACCTCCACGCTGTGCACCCTGGAAACAAATACAGCAGCTCGAGCTGATTCTGGCCAAATCATTTGGGGATCGTGTCCGAGAATGTGGAGACAGACAATATCTCAGACATCACCACATATAGCGACACTGTCGACATACAGTGAAGCTAGTCAGTCCAGTCCGAACATTGGAGGGGCGGCCAATGTAAAATGCACGTAAAGGTAGATGCATGGCGAGAGGCAAATAGATTTCATACAGAGTACAATGAAAGGGCAGAACAGCGCTAGAGGGCAGTGCGGACTGCAAATAGAAAGTGAAAAGTCCCTAGGAAAGAGGAACTACAAGCTCCGTCAGCTCGAGAGGAGCCTCTAGTTACCTGTGTTCCTTACAGGCAGAGACCCAGACCCATCCATTGGCGTTTGGTAAAGCAAGAAGACCTAACCCAACTCTAATGTCGAGCCTTCCTAAACCGGAAAATATGCTCGCGAAGAGAAAGGGTTCTGTACCCGATGGGCTTAGGCTAGAAAGGGACAACGATGGTAGTCCTGGCCCAACTCTACTGTCAAGGTTTCCTATAACGGAAGTACACTTGCAGAGAGAAATGGTTCCGAACCCAATGGGCTCAGGCACAAAAGGGACAACGATTTAGCCCTGGCCCAACTCTACTGTCAGGTTTTCCTACACCAGAAATACACTTGAAGAGAGAAAGGGTTCAGTACCTGATGGGCTCAGGCGCTATTGGGACAAGGACGCTTAGCTCGACAACGCCTTGCTCTCAAACGCGTGGTGTGAGACTCGAACTTGGAAAAGGGGTACACGATGTCGGTGAACGACACCTCGGCTAAGAGGGCGAAAGAGCCAGGGCCCAACTTCTCTGTTGAGTTCTTCCCCTTAAGGAACCAGGCTCACGGATGAGAAATGGTTCAGTACCCAATGGGCACAGGCACAGCACGTCCAATTACACGAGGCGAGTTCATAGACAGTGGAACACCTCGTGTGAGTCAGACGAAAGCAAAAATCGTCTGGGCGAAGAGTCGCCACTACGCGTACCTGGAGACAGATATAGAGGCTGTCACAGGCTAAGGGTAGCCCACCCTAATTGTCAAGGCATGCCAAAATCAGATGTGCTAGGCCTACAAGGCGCATAACGGTGGCACAACGTAATCATGCTCCCGGCGGAAATTTCACGGATATCCGTGATGGTTACAATAGAGCGAACGCGAAACAAACAAACAAACTTCCATTTTTTCTGCAATTGTAGTGGCAGCGTGACTGAATCTCATTGAAATATCGTAATTTTCGCAATATCTTGACAATTTCAAACCAGAGCAGCGCCATAATGAATCAGGTTTTATAGACTTTTGTTTTATCGTATTTTCATTAAAATTATCCTGGATTATTCTTCTGAAAATGTATTCCTGAGAGGTAAGCTGATAATCACACTCGAAAATACGTTAGACCACTAGGGTTCATAGTATGTTTATTCATTTTTCCCAGTGAAATTGTGACAATTTGACCATAATTACTGCTGAATTAGGTCTGTAAACAGTGTTGCTACTCCAAAATATTTAGCAAAAAGAGTCTGACATTATTTACTATTCTTTTTTTTTAGATTTTTTGCTTATAATGTGTTGGTTTTTTGTGAAAAAACGTATTTACAACTTTCTCACACGTCTCGTACTACACAGACAAAAGCAAAACTTGTGTGTGTGATATGAGTGTGGAAAATTCTAGACTATTTTTGATATATATTTTTCTTAGATTTATGTATTGATTTTCTTTGGGCTCCACTGCCTCTTCCTCTTTCAACTATACCTTGCAATAGAATTTTTGATAGAGTAATGTCGGCATACATATTCAAACCATGCAAGCTTTTGTCATTTTACAGTTGAAGATCGTGATTCTTGTGAATCTGCGAGAATATCTACTTCATTTCTTACCCACACATTTGTCATATTCTTTCTATAGGAAATCATTGGTTGGTTGCTGATCCAGCGGTCCATGGGCTCATGTCCTTGGCTAATGGCATTATATTGCTGGGAAGTCTGTGGACTTTCGGCCCACCACGGGCCAGAGCCAGAGAATAACTGTCACACCATTAAGAAATAGGTTTCAACTTATTCACTGCTCCAATCCACTGCAGCCAAGATAGGGTTCACTGTGCTCATTCGCTGCCACCAATTAAATACTGGTTATGCCGAACTTCTCTATTGATCCAGGCATGCAACCAAATGTTCAAGTCAAAAGGAATGTCATTTCCTGAGTCACTGTGCCTCTATGATGGGCCTCAGCCATAAGAAAAAACAGAGCTGTCAGTTTCCTCCTTCCCAGTGCTGCACAGTACATCTCTGGCTCCCTCCCAACCACAGAAGGTGAATACATATATTCAAATAACAAAACATGAAACACATTGCTTCAACAAAATAAAAGCATGAGAAGCATAATTATATAGATGATGTGTCCATGAACTTTCTATAAGAAGATAACCTCAATATAACAGTATGTCATCTACTAAGGTTTTCTGTTGTATGGGAGGTTTGTCTAATGAGCCATTGGTGAGACCCACAGATGCAACTGCATGCGTAAAATCACAGAATTAAGCTATAATACTTTGAAAGCCTGTATCTGTCTCTCCATGTTTGCAATAGATGTCAAACTCCCACAACCATACAGCATAATCGATAGCACTGGTGGGTTAAATTTGGATTCTTGACTCAATAGTACTTATGTAAAACACAAGGTCGATCAGTTTTACAATAAATGCACAGACTATTGGGTACTTTCATGAAAAAATACAGATAGCAGTATACAAGACAGTTTCATCCCTAAGGTCTTTTTCACAAAAAATATAAGACACACAGTGAACATACAGTAAAAATAAAGGCCCACAAAAGCATTGGCATGTAGATATTTAATAGCAGAGATATCCAAGGTAACAATGATGGACATATATACACAAGTATTGTTGTAGAGATGTGCATAAAAAAAAATATGGTGAATGAGATGAAATAAAACAACTATTCCTGAAAACAACATGAACAACACAACAAAGGTCCCACTACCCATATCTAAATGAATGATCTGTAATAAAACCAAATGACTTAAGGATAATAAACTGCAATATATAGTGATTTTCAAGGGCATACCTAGATAAATCGTCTGTGGTGCAAGATCTTATTGCAGTGGCCTGAATTGCATGGACACCCCGGAGATCAGCACCATTAAAATGTGGTAGAAGTAGGCAATCTGTGATTAGTGACATGAGAATGTTTTTGCCAATTTTACCTATATATTTCATGTTACAGAATTTACATGTAAATACATCGTTGTTAGTGAAAGTGGCCTTAGGAAATGACACGGAGCAGATCTGCTCTTCATAGGCATATGTGTAGCAACACCGGCATCTGCAGCAAACCTTGCCAAAATGGTTTGAATCATTAGTCTTGAGGTGATTGAACCAATATGTCGCTAAGATTTTTGTCACACCTATAGGTAACCATAGGATAGTCTTAGAAAATGACACGAGTTTGAGAATCTGACTGGAGATGGGAATAATGTTTGAACAAGATTCTATAGATAGTAGAGTTATGGGGATGAAAAGTGAAGCCAAGTTTATTTAACTCTTTTATCAGAATAGAAAATATGAGTATTAGTTGAGGTATCAAGATGATAAATTTTTGCTGATATGAAGCCAAGCTAATGAAAGGACACAGTCAGGGTCTGAGCAGCATATGAAAGAAATCAATCATCTCATAGGATTTATCATGAAAGTCATCATTATCATTATATAAGAGGTTGAGAGAAACAAAGAGTTATGACAAGCAAGTGGATGAGAAGTGTAAATCAGAAAACTGCATCAGTAGGCTTGGAGTGTATCCAACATTTATATTTGATAAGATAGCACTGCTTGTGTAATACTTGTAATTGTACACTGATTGAACCTATGATGGTGGTGTCAAAATTAAATTGTCTCAGTATATACCAGACCATCATTCTAGGCTGGTCAAATACCTTTGTAAAGTTGATGAAATGTGTTAAAGATTATGTTGATGCTGAATATGTTTTTTCAATTAAAATTCAATTTCATAGTTCTGTTGCTCTGAAACTAGCTCGTTTTTTATAAAACTATTTCCTCTTACCCTAAGCTTGCTCTATTCTATTTAGAAGTATTTTTAACATCACTTTAGTTGGCTAATAGTTTTATAATTCTTATACACTTTGAAATTCTCTTTCTTAAGAATGGACGTTATTAGTGATTGTGTCCACTCAGCTGGTCAATGTTTTGCAATTCAAATTTTCTTATTTACCTCTCTCATTCTTCAAGAGTTCTGATGGGAAGTAATCTACAGCAGGTAGATTACATTTCAATGCTCATATTGCCTCTTATTTCATCTACTAGAATTTCTGCATTTTCTATTTCTCTGTTGCTTACAGCATTCTCTAATATAGTATAGTCAGGATCAAATTTTCAGTTATACAGCTTCTTCTTCTACTTTCATTCACATGAAACATGTCTATATCTGTAATTCTGTCTCCTGAATAAAACTCACTGTCTTTTGTAGTTCATACAGTGTCCCATAGAACTTTGATTCCGGTGTTGTTTCCTCTGGCCAATATTTCTGCCTCAGCGTTTCATGCTCAGAAAACTCTTGAGGTATATGTTTGGCACTCTGTGCTGCCTGTCCACATGTACACATGGCAGTGTTGCCAATCTTGAACTTTGTATACATGTGACTGCGGAGGCGGTTGTGTCCTGTTCTGAGGCGTAGAATTATAACTTGTTCTGATCTGTTCAAAATGTGATAGTCATCTGGTGTTGGTGTTTGTGGCTTTCTTATTGACTTGATCCTCTGTTTTTTTCTGATGATAGGTGATTGGTATATCTGGTTGATCTTCAGCAGCACCTTCCTTAGCCAGTTGGTCTGCTTTTTCATTTCCTGGTATTACACAGTGAGAGGGTATCCACTGCATGGTTACCCTATACTGGTAAGACAATTCACTAAGTAGTTTTTTCAAATCTGTTAGTTTTCCAGACTGGAGAGCTTGAAGCACTGACCTTGCATCTGTCAGGAATACCACAGGCTGTAGGTCAGAATTGGAGTTCAGCAGTTTTTTAGCTGCCACACAAATTGCCTAGATTTCTGCACCATAATTATTGCAGAATTTCCCTGTCGGTGTTCTGATTGTATCTCTAGGCTTGTGTGGATATTCTATATATACATCTGCACCTCCATTCCTCACTGCATTCTGTGCTGACCCATCTGTGTATACTCTGACCCATATATCTTGTGGATATTCCTCATCCAGGAAACTGAGGGTGATTGTCCTTTGCTGCACACTATTTTGTTCGTCCTCGCTTAGTATTCCTTTCACATGGGTCTGAATGTATATTGGCATTCCATGCCTTTCACTCCACTGGGTTTGTTCTCGTACAGACCTTAAGGGGCTGTCAACTTCAGGTAGGTCTGTAAGTTATCTACAGAGTCGTTTAACTTGATGGATAAAGCTGCTTCTTTTCAGTCGCCCCATTGCTAGATTTTGGAATCTTTCCTTATTGGATGGCATACACTGAAACTTTTCTGCTTGAATGAGTACTTTTGTGTCTCTGCATTCGCCAAGTGTTTGCATTCTTCCCATTTTCTGCATCTCTGCTATGGGTGTTGATTTCATTATACAGCTATTTTCAATACTCTGTCCATCTTTTTATTATATCTGTTGTTTAATTTAGCATCATTCCATGTTCTTATTCTTTGAATAAGAGAAACATTCCATCATTCTTTATTATTGGTCTTATTGGTTGTTATATTTCTTATGGCATATATGCTACCTTGTTTCCTGTTTCTATGTTTAAGTCCAGCATTAATGGTTTCACATTGTTCCTCTGACCATGCTTCTTTTGCGTTTCATTTTTCTTTGGATAATTTTGTTGATTTTGCAATATTGTCCTGCCAACAGCACTAACATATGCTAACTGACAAATCATCAACAGATCCAAAAAAGTTGTCATTCTACACCTCAAAACAGGACACAACAAACTCTGTAACGAACATGTATACTAAGTTCAAGGTTGGCAACACAACCATGGTGATAGGCACATCCTGCCAAAGACATGTTTCAGGACATTGGTGCAAATTAAACGGCGACCACGCATTTCCATTTTCTGGACTACATCCTGCTGGAAATCTTATAGGACCATTGTCCTGCTATAAGAGAGAACCAGCGGGAGAATGAACGCTGAAGAAGATAGGCACATTATTCTGAAAAACATATACTTCAAGAATGTCCAGAATATGAAATAGTGAGGAAAACAGACTCAGAGAAACAACACTGGAATAAAATTTCTATGTACCTGGTACTTTGTATGTTACAAAACAGTCAAGTTTATAGAAGAGACAAAACTGCAGATGTTAGCATATTCCAGAAAAGACATTAAATATTGTCCCAATGGGTCTAACATATAAACAATATTTATTGGATTGTGACAATGTCAGTCAATATACATTTAACAGTAAATTGTGTCCTATTCAGCAGTTCTTGGAAGTTTGGTTTATACTAAAGATACACTATTCTTCACTGATTGCTAATTACTATTTCTTCAGGGACACCAATTTGGACAAACTCACACCAAGGATGCATGGTACACCATCTGATAAAGCAAACATGTTTAGAGAACGTTACACAATTTTGTATCAGGTTTGTTAGATACTCTTTTGATTCCAAATCACTTAAATTTTTCCCACATCAACTTTTTTCTTTCATTGAACTCTTAAAAACTGAAACAATGCTCAGAACAAATGCTATCTTTTATAGTTTAACTATGCTTCAGTAATGTTTATATCCACATTTTTAAAAAGTCAATAAATAATGTAAACTTTGTTGATATTTGGCAATCATGGACCTCCAGAATACGTTATTCCATATAAATTACATCAATTCTGTTGTTGTTCTTTTGTTTAATGTCAAATTGTTTAGTTTCATCTCTCACTGCCAGCTATGACTCGTTTTCCTTCTGTCTTGGCTGTTGTCACTTAGTGTTCTCTATCTTCCCTTCATATACTGTGTCCATAAAAAGTGTATTTTCTATTCTGATATCTTAAAGAAACAATCTTTGAGTATTAGGTTTTTTTTTTGTACCACTTCTGGGAAGCATTTTCTTGTGCAGCTTGAGGTAGTTGGATTCATGGGTATATGCTCTGTTGTTGAGGTCACAAGAATAGCATTGTTTTATTTTTGCATGAGCCTCAAAGTTACTTTGTTTTAGTCTCCCTTTTCCCAGACTCTTCATCTGTTTGTGCATGAGACATCTTACGAGTCTCTTAAACTTGTTGTAAGACGGCTATCTCATCTGTCTTCCATTGGCTGCAATCGAGTAATACATTCCATGTGTTGAATTTTGGTGGATTTCAGTGCCCCTGTTATAATGTGTGCTGCCTGATTTTGGTGTGGTTATCCTGTTGAGGTTTGACTTGCATGCTGTAAACTAGGCTGTGACACCATATTCTAAGACAGGTCTTACAGTCCCCGCATATAACTTCCTGAGGATACTCTAATCTACACCAATTTTTTTCATGATGGTCATGCACAACTTTGCTCTCAACTGTGTGTTGCTGATTTGTTTGGTCCATGTCATCTGGAAGTCTAGTGTAATGTCCAGGTATGTTGGTGTATTCTCTTCTTGTAGGACTTACCTATTGAATTTGGGTTATTTTTCATGCATATTTTTTTTTTGGCTAAAAAGAGAAAAATGTGAGTTATTATTTATTTTTAACCTTAGGCATGCTGTATTTACAATTATACAATTTCTCTTCTGCCGCTGAATTGGTTTTTGGAAATGTTACGTAATTGTCTGTGGCTGTTTTGAAATCGCAATAACGTTTTTGTTATTACAGATACTTAAATAATATTTGCAAATATAAATAAAGAATTAAATTCTGCATATGTTGGTGTAAGTTTTGTTTGTTTGTGTGTGATACGAGACGTGTGAGAAAGTGATAAAGACAGATTTAGACCTATCTAGATCTAGGTGTACCGTATTTTTCATCGATCGACATCTGTTGACTATTATATATTTTACATAATGGAAACATCGTGGCATATTGTAAATAATGAATTTGAAGGACTTACCTCTCAAGTTTTCCGCTTTTTCACTGAATATACTATTAACGAATATAATAAACTCGATTCACTGTCATGTCGCTTCGCCGCGATGCAGATGACTATAAAGTGCTCGGATTTCCATTGTAAAATCACTTGCCATCGTATCCCTGCCATTCTCCCGCCATTAGCGATAAGTTTTCTTCACAATGTTGCCAAAACATTCTGTCAAAAAGCTACAGATCTTGATTTTTTCGCTCGGTTTCAGGTTTAGCGAACCGGGCGGTGGATTCCGCCATTCGAAATCAAGACATGGCACAATTCCGGCGGAATTCACCGCCCGAATTGTAAACAGTGTGCTAAAGGTTAAGATCAATTATCAAGGATCGACATCCCCTTATGCTGTTAATAGAAACAGGAAGTGAGCGAAGAGTAGAGTAAAAAGAAGGAGATGTGGAAAGAGACTGAATCATATGGTAGGTATATTGGACCGGAAAAATGTCTGTATTGTATAATTGCTGCAGCGCAAAGCAAAGGATAGTCGCATAAAAGATTTTATGATTTCGACAGTATATTGCTGTAGGAAATATATTGCAGGATCAGACCATACACTGCCCAAGGTATAAATTCTATACTAGTCCCTGTGGATGCAGTAGCTAAAGACTGGCTGTCTATTTATTCTGTAGTTTTCCTAATGAAGTTCTTCTGTCAAAGTCAACAATGACCATTCAGCTCAACTGGAATGATGATGCCTTGGGTGTGCCAGACTTTGACTAATGAGTCCTGTGAATGCCTGGAATTTTCTACCACACTCTGGGCATGTATAGGAAGAGTCTGTGGGACATTGAACAGTTTTTTGCCTTTCTTCTAGTACGTGCAGCTTGATGTTTGAGGTTCTCTGCAGTTGCTGTACCACTCTTGATTCTATGACGCCAGTCAAATCTGTCTTGTGTGGGATTCTCCCATGAATTTGTGTCTATTTTGATGTCAGTGATATCTTAAGAGTGTCTTTAAAACGCTTCTTCTGTCCTGCCTTGTGGGAGCCAGTCTGAAGTTCTCCATTTAACAACATTTTTGATAGATGATGATCTTTCATTCTGACCATATGTCCTACCCAGCGTGTCTGCGCGTTCAACATTGCATGTATGCTTACAGACTTAGATTTAATCAGTACTTCACTGACTGTCTGGTATTTTACCCCACCAATGTATGTTGTATACCTTATGAAGGCAGCTTAGATGGAAGTGGTTGCGTTTTCTAGCATGTCTCGCATATACTGTCCATGTTTCACAGGCATAAAGGAGTGATGATATTACTGCTGCTTGGTAAACTATGAGTTTGGTGGTAGTTGTTATTCCCCTTCTTTCCTATACATATTTTTGCAGTCATCCACATGTGGCACTGGCTTTCGCTATTCTGTTGTTTACCTCAGTGTCAATGTTTACATCTTGTGAGAGTGCTGCCTAAGTAGGTGAAATTATTGACTGTTTAAAGCTCTTCTTCTTTTATCCTTATGTGGGGGTTTAAGTGTTGTTTGTTTGGTGTTGGTTGAAACATGACCTTTGTTTTCTTTGTATTGATGGTGAAACCAAATCTTTTGCTGGCTTCAGCAAATTGGTTTAGGATGTCCTGCATACTGTCTGCAGAATCACCATACAGTGTGCAGTCATCTGCATAGAGGAGTTTCCTGACCATTGTATCTTGCACTTTAGTTTTAGTTTGCAAACATCAAAGATTGAAAAGTTTACCATCTGTTCTGTATCTTATTTGTATTCCTGTTGCATCACTTGATCTAAATGCGTCTGTCAGCATAGCAGAAAACATCAGGCTGAACAGTGTTGGAGGTATGACTCATCCTTGTTTTACCACATTTGTTACAGGAAAGGCTGGTAATAACACTCCATTACTGATAACAACTGCATCATGGAACTGTCGCACTATATTGACATACTTTGGGGGAAAGCCATATATATATAGAGAGAGATTATCTACAAGAGCTTGAGTTCCTGTTAAATAAGCAGAAGTGGCTTTTATTAATTTGTACACCCATGTTAACTGTGTTGGCCACAGAGAAATACATGTGGAGCTTTTTATCTGGACTGTAAATAAATGCTTCATAGTGAGCGATTTTAACTCTGATCAAAGGAGTGAGGTACTGCAACAGAGAATAGACAAAGTGTTGTTCTATGCCTCTCCTGGCACTGGAGACAAAAGGCATCCTCTGTACAACAAGATCTGTGATATCAAGAATGAAATTGGAAGTATCGTGAACAACATTCCCTCTAAAATGTGCGGCTGCAGATGATGTTAAAATATGTCAACTGCAGTCCTGAAGAAAGAAAGAGATTATCAAATACCACCTAAAGAGGGATTGGTTTGAGTGTGCCCAAATCACATTTAATCTACACAAGCTGGAAAATAATTTCAATAAATTGAGAAACGAGCACTATGTGCACCTACAGATTAAGAATAAATACATATCCAATTCCACGAGTTGTGAGCTTTCACGCTTTCTTCCCTGTGCTTTTGGTTGTAAATGTATATCTTCTTCAGCTGTGTTGTGTCTGTAAGGAGGGTGTTACTGATGGAGACATTTGATGGCAATATTTGTTGCCGCAGGTCTTGTAGTGCAGGCATTCAATAAGGTGGTATTTTACTATTTCCTCCTTGTCTGTTGTAATGGTAGCGGTATAGTGTATGGCCTGCGGTAATTATGTATTTGTTAAGTTGTACATTTATTGTTCGCAGCCTGAATATTTTTGCTTGGTTTTTGCATTGTAGCCTATTTATGCAATGTACTCTGTCCAAGTATGTGCAAAAGATTTTGGATACCTACAGGGAGTAGTCTAATGTGAATCTGATGTATCCTATGTGTGCATGTCTTAAGTGTTGTTGTGTCAGCTCCCCAGGATGTACTTGCGGTTGCTTTAGTAAGTACAACCTTCTAGATGTTTGTTCTGTGATATTCTAAATAAAGTTGCAGAATGTTAGCCTCCTATTCAGCTGGATGTTTAGGTATATTGGTCTGTCTTTGCAATTTATTTCAGCTCCTTCAAGTGAGATTGTAATATTTTTTTTTGGTGTTGTTAAACATAAATATATGGTATATAGTTTTACTTGTGTTTACCTTCAGTTTTCCAAAGTTGCAATAAGTTGATATTCTGAGAAGGGTTTATCTAAGTCTCTCATATCCAGGTGTAAGTCTGATTCACTTGTTCATATGACAAGATCACCTGCAAACATGGCTTTGTCAGTGTTAAGCAAGTCGTCAATGTTATTTATAAAGACTAAGAACAGGGTACATGTGAGGACTGTGTCTTTAAGAATAAATAAGAAGAGTTATAAGCATATCTGAAGACAGAAACCATTCTGAAGAGGCATATTAACTTCATGTTTGATTATCCTTTTACCAGCATTTCTGCACAGAAATTTAGATCTAGACAGCCATTACAGTATGGTTGTGAGAAATGAACACATCAAACAGGTTTCTTAAAAATGCAGTATCAAAACTCAGTTATTTGGGATTGATAGAGCATCCACAATCAATCAAGTTATACATTGTCAGCACATATAAATGTTCACCTTTCTTATTTGACTACATTTTCATGATGTAACATAAATACTTGTCTACAGAGAACACTGCGACATGATCTCTTTACACCTCCAGCACTGGGAACAGCAGAGATGGACAACAACAAGTTTCAGGTAAGTTTACAAGTCATATCAATGCATTGGTTTTTTTTTTTTTAGCATTGACTATGTGAAAATCTTGGATGAGATGAGCAGAAGATATCAGCAGATGTGCGACTATGTAAACATTGAATATCGGCAGGAATAGATTATTTATTACTTCAGATATCCAAAGTGCATTAACCTACCATATATTTTCAAATATAAGTCTATCTGTTTATATGTCAAGGGTGTAACTTTAATGTCCAAAATGTGACCACATTCCCAAACCTGTGTACAGACAGAATTTAAAAAAAAATAATACTGGTAATAATACTGTGAATCCTGTTATAAGAATTATGACAAGCAAAATATTGATAAACGAAAAATAAACACAAACTTTAGCAACGATAAGTCATTTCTTCTATTTGCATCCTACCTTTACACACATAAAATACAACAACGAGGATAATACAGTGTGACCTTTTCTTTAAAGATACCAGCCTCACAAAACGTGAAACCACCAGATATAATGTTAAAATACTCCCCTTCCGATGAATGAATCAGGACACCTTTTAGATTTGCTTTAAATCGCACTGTGGAATGAAAAGGTTTCAAGGTGGTTTTTGTAAAGGCGATTGGACATGAGCAGGCGAGTTTCACTGTTGTTTTAGATTGCATTGCAGATGGGACATGTTTGCTTCAGCTGTCCCACCAGGGTTTTTTTTAAACTCAAGAAACCTAATCAGGCGAAAGTGGCGTGTTTGTGCATGCTCACAAGAAACTGGGACTCGTTCCAGGCACATCTCACTAAAATGAAAAAACGATGCAGTGAGATGGGGGCTTTCTGTATCTAATTCTTGGGAGCCTTATCTTCAGCTACTAGATGTCTCCCTTAATTTAACCATTTAATGACAGACTTCGAGCAAAATGGAATGAATACTGTCATCTGATTTAGCTGTGACAAAGTAAAAAAAACCTGACATTATTACAATCGATAAGCCTGTCAAAGAATCGTGGCTGGATATTCTGTCCAAAATGATCGTCCGATCTTTCAAAAAGTGATACAATCAGTAATGCAATGGATGGAAGTGAGGACAATGCCAATAATGTACTGGTCGACAGTGATACAGAGACTTATGATATCTGCCTTGAATTTGAATGAATTTTTGGTATGGATAAGGATTTTTCATTACCCATAGACCTATTTCACTGTATTCTGTGTTACCGTTTTTCTGAACCAGAAATGCACAACCTTTTTTTGTGAGCCGGGTTGACCATTTTTCATAAGGCATGGTTCTAAGTGGTGTTTTATGAACTCAGGGAACATTAAGTAAAATTTATTTCAGTAAAATTGTTTTGGTTGGCTGGATTTCGCCCACCTCTACCATAAACAGAAGTATTTTGACATACACAGTTAACAACACTGAATCCAAACACAGAGATGTGTACCCCGTTAGCTTAGGTACTTGGGACTAAGGACACAAGCTACAACAATTCCGCTTGGTCCTGAAGGTAGCAAAAGATATCTTCTTCAGTGTTCATTCTCAGACTTCGACTGGATCTCTCTTGTAGCAGGACAATGGTCCTTCTAGATTTCTAGCAGGAAGTAGTCCAGAGAATGGAAGTGCGTTGTGTCACCATTTTATTTATGCCAATGGTCCCACACATCCACCTTCAGCAGAAGCAAAGAATATGAGCAACATAATCTGCCTTTGACTTTGTTTATTCTTTTTTTTTTTAAACTTTGCCTTTCTATTACATATGGCAGCCAGAAATAAAGTTCCTGGCTATTGATACCTTCAGCACATAATTCATAATTTTGTTGAATGAGTTGACAAGTGAAGTTCTTTTTTCTGAAAACCTCAAGTGTAATGAACCTGTTGTCAGATGGATGACTGTTCTATTAACCTTTCACTGAATCTGTCATTTTTATGAAAATTGTGAAGGGTTCTTCTGTTTAATACTCCATAAGATGTCACGAGTGGGATTCGAATCCATAACCTCTTGAGGACAAAGCACATGGCTTAACCACTATGCCAGGGAAATCCTCACCTTGTTTATAAAGTTGTTTTTTTTTTTAGAGCCCTCAGGATTATTGACTGAAGCTACAGAATTATGTGCTATGAGTGGCAGGTGGCATGCTGATTCATTGAGAGGGACTGAGTATATATGGGAGTAACCAGAGTTCAATGAAAATCCTGTATGCTTTTTGAGCCCTTTTTGTCAGCCCATTCCCTAACTTATGCAGATTTGCATGATGTAGTCTGGAGGACAGAATGTAGTGTGTCATAGTTTACTGCTTGGTTGTGATATCTGCACATTTCTGCTAACACTTCCAGCTTCAATATGCTTCTGGGTATATGTGATGAAGCAGCTAGCGCAACTACAAAGACTCCTTAGTTATCGTAAAGACATGCATGACAGGTTGCAGGATTTCTATTCTTTGCTCCCCATTCAGGCCCTGAGAACACACATATATATGAAGGGTTCGAAAGCTTTATTAAATTATACTACGCATACTTATGTTAATTTATCAACAACTGGTAGCATTTATGGTGAAGTCCCACATTATCAATAGTACTAATGAATGTCACATTTTCTAATTGTTAGTTGAAGCCAGTGGAGTACCTTGTTGGTAGCACAGCCAGGCTGGGTAATGTCCTTGTGTTGGGAATGTTTGTTCAGTTAAAAGAGGTAAGACCATTTCCTGAAGATTAAATGTTAAACACGAGCACCACCCATATAATGTGTTCATATGCAGAGAAACTTACTCACTTTATAATTTGTTAGAAATGTCTAATTTGCATACTCTTATAGATTGTGGTTGTTGCTAATGTATTATAATTTTTGAATTGTGAATAGATTCACATACCTAGATAGTGCACTATCACAATATGCCACTGTTGATGATGAATTGTATACAAAGATCGCCAAGGCAAGCAGCACTTTTGACAAATGTGCAGCATATAGAAATGGCATTAACCTACAGACTAAGCTGGAAGTTTACAGAGCAGTGGTACTTCCAGTGCTATTAATACGCTGGTGAAATATGGACTGTGTATAGACGAAATATATGGAAGCACAATCACTGTTATGCATCTTGTCATATATATGTTAAAAGTTATATACAAAAGGTTATATATCTTGCCATATATACATTAAAAGTTATATACATCTGATGGCATGATAAGATTCTGGATACCACTGTCCGTAACAGATCTGGTATCTCTAGTATTGACACTATTCTGATGCAGACGCAGATTTGTTGGACATGTCATCTGGTACGTATGCCAGATCATCACCTGCCAAAAATACACCTCTTGGCCAAAAAAATAAAGACTGACAATAATACAAAGTAACGGTATTAGTAAGTAACCCATGTTTCAGCACCAACTGAAACATGTTTCATTTTTCCAACTGTCCATAGCACTCTCAGCATTCATCTATAGAAGTACATCTCTCAAGTCTTTAATCTTCCACTCTCTTGTTTACTTATTGTCCAAAGTACATTACTCTCAGCATTCTTCTATAGAAGCACGTCTCTGTGTCCTTTAATCTTCTATTCTCTTTTTTACTTATTGTTCATGGTACTCTCAGCATTCTTCTATAGAAGCACGTCTCTGTGGCCTTTAATCTTCAACCCTTTTTTTTTAAATTTAAAGACATATGTTATTGAATTTATAGATCAGTTTTTTAATTTATATATCGCTCGTGTGTTGTCGGGCCCGAAAGGGGAGCAAAGAATAGCAACACTTTACCTTCCACTCATGTCGTAAAACGTGACTAAGGAGGTTATGGGATGGAGTTGGCTGTCCCATCCCATATAGGGTCAGTGACCCAAAGCCATGCTGAAGTTGGATGTGTCAGGCTGAAAAGTGCAAAAAAATCGCAGCAATGCTGCAAACAATGACACAACACATTCTGTTCTCCGGACTACATCCTGCTAATCTGCAGGAGTTTGAGAACGAACGCAGAAGAAGAAATTTATATATTTATTTGATTGTGCCATAATGTTTGCTAATTTATTTACCCTTTCCTTTATTAATTTTCAGGGAAAGTGGTTTCTTGAGGATCCAACTGGCTGTGTCCAACTTGATTTCCTTGAAGCTATATCCTTTTTTAAAAAATTCCACACTTTAAACATTCAAAGATTACTTGTAAATTGAAAGCTCATATATAAGGATTTTCTTCAGGCAATTATTATTTGGGGAGAGAATGTACAGATTGGGACAACAAGAAAGCAAATTTCAAAACTAATCTCAGTGGATGATCTATGTATCTACTGTATATTCTTTGTATATTATTATTAATCATAGCGGAGCACATGGGACAGCTAGATCTAGTACGCAGATGAAAGTTGAGGCAAACTGCTACCCTCAATTGGCTCTCTAGCTGTCCATTTACAAAGACATTTGTCAAGTCCCAGTCCATGCTACAGAAGATTCAAAATTGTTGGTGTCGATATGAGCAGATGGACTTGTTTTCAATGCATCTATATACAGGAAGTTAACATTAGATTAACTATTTAGAATATGGCTACGCGAGATTATGCTATATTTAGAATAGGGGAGATCTATAATAGACAGCACATAGTGGTTTACTGGTAAAACTGAACAATTATGGTGAGTAAAGTCAACCATTGAGCCACAAGAACTATCAGCATAGCTACCTTTTGACATCTGCTGGAGGAACTGACTACCCATGGATCGGTCTGGATTGTGATAATGTCAATTTATAAGCAATAGTAAAAGTAAAGTAACCCATAGCATTTATTAATGCCGTAGGGGTGTGAGATGTTAGCGATCTCACATTTCACAGGCTCTGCAAATGAGGGCGGTAGCCATCTCCTCTCCCTCTTATAAGCAATACTCGGTAACCAATGAGACGGTTGGAAACCTTAACTGTAAGAACAATTTTCAGCCAGGATTATTTACAGAGAACTCTTTTGTTCTTGCTGAGGGTTGGTATGAGGATGGAATTTTTCACATTGAGGCATTTGGCTTGCCTCCTCCTGAAAAAGCTGAATCAACCAGGTAATATAAATTGCTATTTAAAGTGGGTTTTTTTGTCTCTAAAATAAATTATTTCATCTATTAGCAGCCATTACCAGCTAGCAACAAAGAGGACAGTAACCATCACACATATGGTTTGGCAGCAACAAAATTCTCCAATTTATTTGGTCTATGGTTACCCTTGATAAGATTTCTCAGAATTGCTTTGTGGTTTTCATATAATGTACAAAACTGCTGAATTCCAACCCTGGCCCACAACCCGTGGTATTCCTGACAGATGAAAGGTCAGTGCTTCAAGCTCTAAAGTCTGGAAAACTAACAAAAACTACTTAATGAACTGTTTTATCAGTATAGGGTAACTATGCATTGGATACTCTCTCACTGTGGAATAACAAGAAATGAAAAAGCAGACAAACTGGCTAGGGAAAGTGCTGCCAAAATATGTGTTTTTCAGTCTGTTGTGGCCAGTTCATAGTCTGAAGATGATGGTTTGTTCCTTGTGTGACATTTGATGGTAGGGGTCATTTGGTTCCTCAGTTGGATGCATCTTCTTCCACATTTTCTTATATTCTGCTTTTAATTATTATATTCAAAATTCATTATAACAACTTGGTCTGTACCAACAAAATATTTATGTAGTTACCTCTTACACAGGGCACACAATTTGACCAGTTGATCTGATCTAACATTTGTTTCATCTGACATAGTAGACAACAGCACTGTCAAAGTCCTAGAAGATGTAGGCAGTGACCACTGATAAATCTAACAACTGTTTCCGTACCACAGATAATACAGATCGTGGTAAAGCCAACTGGGCCAAGTAACTAATGCTGGGTTCAGTGAAATCAGCAGAAAAGCTAACATAACATACAGCAAAATCTTCACCATAATTTTAGCAGCCACTAAAATGTGTATATTAAGGGGAAAGGTCAAGAAATACAAACACTATTAGACACCTTAAACAAAACAGAATACAACAAATGGACAGCAAAAGTAAGATACATCACAAAGGAAAACACTGAAAGACATAGAGAGCAAAATGTAGCAAACTAAATCTAAACAGATAAGGAAATAAAGCCTGGAGACTTGAATAATCTTGAGGGAAAATATACAAAGACCCATCCAGCACCCATAGTAGATGGTTGTAGCAATGAAATAGCAGCATCCATCAAGAAAGCAGATAAATTCAACAATTTCAATGCAACTGTTAACAAGTCACAGCGAAGCAAGAAATTAGACAAAATATTTACAAAAAGTGCAGCACCTAACACAGATCTGAACAATATTGCTGCATTCATTTACCTATTCAGCGTACAAGAACTGAATATGACAATAAAGAAACAGAAGATGTACTAATGCAATATTTATTCTGAAACAGTTGGCAGAGAAATCAATAGAATACAACCAAAACTTATACATATCCTTCATAGATCAAGGGAAAGTATTTGACCGAGCAAACAGAAAAACTCTGAGAGAAATCAATTTATGAAGTACACCAATATTTAATCAACATTTGTAGAAGTCTCTATAACAATAGCAGCTGCACTGTAAGAACAGTAGTCAGCAGACTACACAGAAGACTTTTTGATTAGTACAGGAGTAAAACAAAGATGTGTATTGTCTCCACTACTTTTTATTACATACATGGACCATATAAACAAAACAGCAAATTCAAATGAAACGAACTGATTTTTGCAAATGACCAGGTTGCATTCCACAACACCATAAAAAATCTGCAAGACCACCTAAACATAATAGACACAACAGGCAAGCAATTTGGAATGAAAATCAACATAGACAAAACAAGTAATGAATATTGCAAGAGCATAGGAGAACATCAACACCCAGATAAACAACAAACAACTAAAACAAATAAATGAATCCAAATATCTTGGCAGCACATTGAGATATGACAAAAAACAAGAAGCAGAAATAGATGCAAGATGTAATAAGGCCTGTCAGGTCAGCATCCAATTTACTGGTAAAACTGAACAATTATGGTGAGTAAAGTCAACCTTTACTACAAAACAAAGATATTACACTAGAAACACAGAAAACGATATTCAACACCATTTTCCTACCAACGTTGTGTTATCAGTGTCAAACTTGGACATTGGATTCTAGAACAGTTCATAAGATTAACACCACTGAAATGAAATGTGTAAAACGTATGATTGGAGTTAGCTTGAGAGACAAAATCAGGAATGAAGAACTAAGAAAGAAATTATGGATCACATCAACATTAGAATATATTCAGAAACAACAAGTTAAATGGTTCAGCCACATAATCAGACAGAAAGAGCAAAGTATTATCCAAGATACCCTTAACAAATGATACAAAAACAGTAGACCTATTGAACGCCCTCGTAAAAGATGTATAGATAGTGTATTAGAAACACTCTGAAATATAACAGCAGAAGAGGCAAATAGAAGGGCAAAAAACCATACACTCATTCTCCTCTCAACACCGAAAAGTACATGAGGACAGAAAGAAGAAGAAGAAAAACAAAGCTCTAGGACCAGATCAAATTAAATGATATGCAAGCTGGGACCAAAAGCAAAAGTAATACTCCTATAGTTTATTAATAGAGCATGGAAGGGGGGACATTTGCCATCAGCATGGCTAACCGTAACCATCAACCCCATTCTTAAGAAAGGAAAACCGGCTGAAACAAGAAGTTATTACCCCTCACCTCATGCATAGGCAAGCTGGTTGAGAGAATGATTAACAACAGACTATACTGGTGACTGGAAAACCATGACTGTCTAGATAATAACCAGGCAGACTTCATGAGCAAATGTCACACAAATTACTCTCTCTGTAGATTCACACACAATGTGATTGGTGGTTTCCAAGAAGGAAAAAGCACATTAGCAGTTTTCATTGACCTTGACCAAGCCTATGACAAAGTCCGGAGAAGGGATTCTTACTTAAGATGAACAGAATGGGAATAGGTTTAAATGGATACAGACCTCCCTGACAAAAAGAACCATAGCCAACAGCTATGCTAGTACGCTGATACACTATCCCGGGAAAAAACATTGGAGGATGGACTGCCTCAAGGCTCCCCTTAAGCTGCACACTCTTCCTTATTTTGATTGATAATCTAGTAAAACATCTCAATGTGTCAAAAGCATTGTTTGCTGATGACCTTGCCATCAGGACCACTGGTAAATATCCCATCCTGGCAAAAGCAATGATCAACAGAACTTACACAATCTCAGTATATTGTAGCTATGTAACAAACTGGGGGGGGGGGGGGGGCAGAAAAACAGACTCTCCCCCAGCTGTATCTTGGCTATCTGAGAACAGTAATGAATTGTATCTTCCTCTCCAGACTATTGTGAGCAATACTACTATCTCATTCCTGAATAATGTGCAGAACCAAGCTCAGAGGCTAATCTGTGGAGGGATGTGATCAAACCTACAGCAGTATGTGAGATAGATGCAAATGTAGAGCCACTATTAGATGGAAAACAGCATTGGTGGAACGGTAGAAAAGTACAAGAGACAAAAGAATAACCATCCAAATAAAATAATAAAATAAACTTGGAAACAAACAAAAAGACTAAAGCAACTGGATATATCTGGAGAAGCAAATGATAAACACCATCTACCACAAAAGAGAGAACTAGAAAACAAATACCACCCCCCTGGGAGAACTTGCACCAACCAAATACCCAAACAAAATTACTAGATAAAATAGCCAATAAGGGAACACTACCAACAATCCTGAGGACATGTGGCCTAGAAACTATAAACAGCTACAATCAAGGCCTACACTGATGGATTGACTTTCAAGGCCACATGTTTTGCAGGATATGGCATCCATATACGATACCTTGATGGATCTCTGCCTATGAATTCTATGACTTGTAGTGAAAATTGCTCAAATTTTTAAGCAGAGACTGCGGCCATCAAGACAGCCATTGAGTTAAAACACCAATAGTTTGATCTCATGGAACACAAACCATCAGACAGTCTCATTTTTACAATGTAAGTTTTGGAAGCCCTTAAACATACCTCATATGATAATCAAGATATTCTCGGCATAGCAAGAGCAGCACACAGTCTTATCTCTGCATAAACAATTAGTATGACCATGCATTAGATGCCTGGACATAGCTATATAAAAGGAAATGAAGTAACGGACAGACTTGCAAAAAGAAGTGCCTCAAAACAACATAAGCAAAGACCTTGTAATGTGGGAACAGTCAAACAGATGGGCAAATGAGCTGACTGGTCGAAATGTATTTAGTGAAAGTACAATGATAACATAAACAAACTCTGCAGAAGAAACAAATCCCTTATCTTTCAGTTTCAAACAGGACCTGCATGGATCAATAGTCAAAATGCCATTTAAACCGTATCACACCCCACCAACTACCCACTTGTAAACACTGCTCTCATCCTGATGAACCAGTGGAACACATCCTTATTGTCTACCCCTACCTTTCAACTGTCAGGAAAAAACTTCTACAGACACTCTTAACAGACACTAACTTACTGTATGGGTCACTAAGTCACCTTCAGAAGAACTGCATTTTTTAAGGATGGCATTATGCTGACAAGAGTAGCTTGTCAATTAATTATCAGCATTTGGATATCCACAACAACATGTAATTACATTAAATTTGCTATATACAGTATAAACTATAACATAATAATAATTGGGAACATTGAAAAGTGTTGTTAAATAGGGAAATATGTTATAAACATATGCACTAAAGAGGGACTTCACTGTATATGTACTATAAATTCAATTTACGAAACTAAATTACAAGCTACAATGCTTATATAAAGTTATAATCTTTGCACATCAACACTCACAAGAGACCCTGCATAGCCATTTGTTTGATGACCAAAAAGATCCATGTTCAGTTTCCATTATCAGTGGTTGGTCACTCATGGTTTGCAAAAGAATCTGTGGTTCATAAGGCCCCCAAAAATAGGTTGAGAATGAACGCAGGAGAAGAATTACAATAGCATGTAAAAAATTTGCTGAGATTGCTGTGATGATTCACAAGATATAACAATTTCAAAAGATTAATCACTTTGTTTCACATCCCACCACTACTCTAGAGCATACTTTGGTAACATCAATTTCTTTGGTGGCCCATCTGCTATCCAAGTGAAAGCATCAGCTCGTTTAGCACAGATTGAGGCAGAGAATACTGATGCCATGTTTGTATTGCTGTCAGATGTGTGGCTGGATAACAGTAGGGTAATTATCCATAGAAAGCTAATTCTTGTATGTTGAAGTTTTTTGATCATTTTTTAAATTTATATTATTTCAGTCACCCCATCATTGTGAAAGTGAGACATGCATAAATGTTTAAAAAGGTCAATATATTCACTGGCTTAAGTCAAAGTTTATATACCATTAATTGCACCACACTTCAAAAGCATAGTACAGTACTGATATCACTTGCACGAGAATCATATGAATTTATGGAACAAGTAAAAAAGTTGATTGCGCAAGTGATGACAAGAGCTATATTATAGTGGTGTTTCAAACTATTAATAAAACATGATTGCAAGTGCTTCTCAACCATCTTCTGCAGCATCATGTTTACCGTGCCACAAGAAGTTTTCCTTTAATTTTTTATTTTCTAATAATTTATAAAACATTATGTCTGATTAACATGAAATTGAATTATTTATGTGTAAAAAAGATTAGCTTAAAATAGAAAATTATTTCACAAGCTTCTTCCACTGATACTTCACCTCTGAGGGTATCTATTCATTATTACCGTACTACAGATAGCTAAATGGTAAAAAAAAACATATTTTATTGGCGAAGCACTCATTAAGCTTTCTTTAATTGCTACCTGTAATGAAGTTCTATATCAATCTGCAGCAAGTAAAATGATGGTCGTCCCATTGTCAAATAAAACAGTTGAAAGATGGATATATGATATTGTAGAAGATACAACTGAGTGAAGGAAAAGGTAAAATCCTGATTATTTGCATTACAGCTGGATGAATATACAGATATTCAGGGCAGCAGCAGTTATTGTTTTTGTTTATCCATGACAAGTGATGATGACCATTTGTTACATTCACTTTTGAAATTCAGAGTTAGTGACAGTGAGTTTGTATATGGCTAATAAGCCTTATTCTGGCCGCAAATGATCGTGTTCAGGTATGGGATGGTTGATGGTTTTTGGCTACCCGTGACTTTCTAGGCACTGTCCTCTAATGAGCTGCTGCATTTTTTCTTTTTTCACAAGATGCTGAACCTATTTTTTACTTGGAATGCCATGTTGCTCTATTTTGTGCAAATTCTTCCCATGTATCTGGGTCTATTTCAAAGACTTTCAGTGAAGTCTTATGAGTTTTTGTATCACTTCTTTTAGCCACCTTGAGAACATGTACTCTCCTGCAATCCAGCACATAGAAGTAACTTTGGCAGGCAATAATCTGGCATACCACCCAAGAACGAATGCAGAAGACTGAAAGCTCAGTATCTTCTAAAGTATGGACTACATTTTTGTTTGGTCATAGTTATACAATGACCACCCCAACTAATAGTTGTGACTGAGTACACGAAGAGTATCTTCATCCCCGAAGGTAGTTTGCTGCCATGGGACCTACCTTTACTTTTATCATACAGTACACTGTAGGCTCAAATTTGGTAATAAACTATAGCAAGCCATGCAGATAGGAGGACTGTAACATTAAGGAATGATTAATAGACAATCAAGTGTACAATGGTGCCATCATTGCAAGAGAATGTTGCAGATTCAAAACAAGTCAGTCTCAGATGTGAAAGCAGCACTTGTGAATTTTAAATATTTGCAAAAATTGTAGTTCAGATTTGTTCAGAAACTGTAGTAATTAATAAATTATTGATGTTTATATTGTTTACAGGTGATGGAAAAGTTGAATACATTGTTTAAGGGTTATGCTGAATATCCTCCAACAGCATTCATTATCTGTGGCAATTTTCTGTCTTCACCAAAAGTGATGAGCCATGCTAAAACTTTGAAAGGTTAGTATGACTCTTCCACAGTGGAAGATTGCATTCTGTTATAACAAATTTCCCTGTAACAACACTTTTCAAAATCCCCAATTATATTTGCATCCTATAATGCTTGTACTGTATATAGCAAATTTCTGTTATTACATCAATATTTTGTCTGTCCTGACCAAGTTGTTATAACAGGATTCCTCTGTGTATGTCTGAGTTCAATGATACAGCCAGTTAGATTTTTAGGTCATTGGTGCAAATTAAACAGCAACACACTGCATCTTGGTCTCTGGATTAGATGTCGCTGGAAATCTAGTAGAACAATTGCCACAAGTGAAATCCAGTAGAAGTTTAGAATGAATGCTTTTTTTAAAAAAACGATGAAGTCAATGCTAAAATAGTTTCTAGATGTGTCTTTTGCCTTTCATTTCAATGCTTATCTTTAATTTGAGATTTTAATTATCTCTTAGTTAATTGAAAGTTATTTAAAGTTTGCATATTGTTTTAAAGAATGAAAATTTTAACCAGTGTTGGAAATCAATAGAATTAAGAAGAAAATGCACGAAATGTACTTTTGTTCAAATTATAAAAATCACAATTGTATATGAAAATTGATGAAGAAGAAGGGGATCACTTATAGAAAGGTTATGTTTTTACAACAGAATAGAAGCGTTTTATCTGATGATTTCTTTTTTACAGATTGTTTCCGTGATTTAGGGACATTGTTATCCAACTATCCAAAACTTATCAGTTCAAGTCAAATTGTGTTTATTCCTGGACCTAATGACCCAGGTCATTCCACTATTTTACCCAGGTATTGTTATAGTGTATTTCTTTATTTACAATGTTAATGAATCAAAGATGGCCACTTGATGTCGATACGATGAATTTCTTGAAAACTAAAGCAACAAAAGAGAGTCCTGCAAAGATTAGAGATGAAAAAAGAAACAACAGAACATAATAAAGACCCACATATACATTTAGAACATGTACAAGGAATGTTGTATGGGGATTAGGTCATTTCATACAGAGATCTAACTCGTACACAAAGCTATTAACTCATTTGAACAATGGAATCAGAAATCTTATTGTGATGCATATTAGCAGAGAATTGCCAGCACCTTGAAGTGGTGATGGGGCGTAGTTCAACCATCAGGGGCTGGAAACTAAGACTGGCCCAAGTAAGCAGGGTGCTGAAGATGGAGGCAACCAGTCAGAAGGCGCACAATAATTAGGATGCCATGCACAAAACACAATGGGAACATGTCTATATCCAATAAACAGATATAGACATGTTTCAAGTGAACGAAATAATTGATATATGTGTTTTGGCTTACATATGCTCACTGTAAAATTTATTTAAATAATTTGCGATAGAAATAAAGGACCACAGCACAGAATACTGGCAGCAAGTAAAAAAAATTGCTGATATAAAAAGTCATTCAAATGCTTTTAAGTTCATTTTATTACTATTACCGGGTACTTGCCAAAAATGTCCTAATCAGAGTCATGTTGTACCTGGATACCATTTTCTACATCATCTATTTTGAAGTATACATTTTTTTAAAAGCAATAAAATCATAAAAACTCCAATAATCGTTGTTGAATTGATCCAATTTTGGATGCCTTCATATGGGACAATGACTGTGTACAGATAGATAGACACTGATGATAACCCTGTTGCTTTCATATAGACATGACATTTTTAAATAAACAGGAAGTCACACACTGAATATTACCAGTAGAGGAACAGAACATTTTCTCATGGAAAAAATTCATATTCACAAATTACTTTTGTTGTCTCTGACAGTGAAAGGATCCTGTGCTTCAAGTACTTTGTTGTCAGTAACAGAAGTGTTAAAGACACACTATCCTATAGCCCAGTGGTTCTGATTGTGGGTCATATACCCTCTCTACTCCCATTTTGTTGGGGGTACGGTGCCATTGATCCATCTAGTGAAGCCACAGAAAAATGACTACCGTATATAAGCCGATCCATTTATAAGCATAGAATGTAACTTTAATGTCCAAAATGTGGTCAGTCGGAAACCCATATATAGACCAAAAGTATACAAGAAATGGTATGGGTAATAAAACTGTGGAATCTAGCCATTATAAGAATGAAGGGACAAGCAATATATTGCTAAAGGGAAAATAACACAAACAAGTCACACATTGGCACCCTGGAATGGCTGGATAAAGGGTGGTCGCTATAATAAAAACCATCCATGCTAGTCTGGGACTCGTTTCAGGCACATCTCACTGAGAAAGTTGAAAAACAATACCTGTATCTTTAATTCCTTGGGTCCTTACCTCACTCCAGCAGCCACAAAATGTCTCCCTTTTAACATTTTAAGACTTCTGGCAAAATTAACCTTTAGCACGCTGTGTTTACATTTCGGGCGATACATTTCACCCAAATTGTGTCATGTCTTGATTGCAGACGCCAAAATCCGCCGGCCAGTGCGTTAAACCCGAATCCAAATGATAAAATCCAGATTGGTACTTTTTTGGCAGAATGTTTTGGTAATATAAAGTAGACATTTCATCTAACTTCCTGTTTCTATTGTTAAAATGGCGATAGACAATGTTGTGTGATTATGAAATTGAAATCCGAGCAATCTTTAGGCATCGGCTATGCAGCGAAGTGACATGACAGTGGATTGAGTTTATTATACTTTTCCGTTTATCGTATATTCAGTGAAATCATTATTCGGATTGGAAAGTGAAAAACTTGAGAGGTAAGTTCTTCTAATACAGTATTTGAAATATACCATGAGGTTTCCATTATGTAAAATATATAATATTCAACAGATGTCACAGCTATCGATCGATAAAAAATATGGTAGGCCTAGATGGGTCTAAATCTGTCTTTATCACTTTCTCACACGTCTCGTATCACACACACACTCAAAAAAACTTACACCAATTTATGCAGAATTTAATTTTTTATTTATATGTGCAAATATTATTTACATATCTAACAACAAAAAAGTTATCGTGATTTCAAAACAGCCACCAACGATTGCGTAACATTTCCGCAGCATAAGAGAAATTGCGTAATTGTAAACACAGCGTGCCTAAGGTTAAATCATGAACATGACATTTACAAACATAGACAAGGGAAATAATTAAACATGGGTGGCGTCTACTTGTACTGTATCATTGTGCGTGTATATAAACCAAAACCTGTACATCAATAGCAGAAAAAGATACAAAAGTTTTTGGCTTATATTAGGAAATATGCAATATTAAGTAGATAGTTAATAAGATCTATAATAAAAATCCTGAACAAAATTGTCACACTTTTTTCTTCTTTTTAAAAAAAATTTTAGTTTACGTGAAGAATAAAACTTCAACCTGTGTCTCATCGTTTCAGACCAACTATTCCAAATTCCATAACAGAACCTTTTAGGAAAAAAGTCCCTGGTGCTGTGTTTACATCAAATCCATGCAGGATTCAGTACTGCACTCAAGAAATTATAATTTTTAGAGAGGACATTGTTACAAAGATGTGCAGGAACTGTGTTAAATTTCCTACAGATGGGAATGTTCCTGCTCATGTAAGTACAATAAAGTTATAACTTATTTATATTTTCTATTGAGTCATTCTGGAATTGAGTCGTTCGAAGTGGTTGAAAATGCCCCATGTTGGGAGACTTCATGCAGACTTGATACCAGCTTCTCCACTTCATGCAGACATGCTAAATAGGTGAATTACATGATACCATGGTTTCTGGTGTACCTTATTTTGCGTTAGTTTTTCTCCTACATCCACCAAAATTGGATGTGTCTGGCCATTGGCGCAAATAAAACAACGACACAGCACATTTCCAATATCTGGAATACATCCTGCTGGAAATCTAGTAGGACCATTGTCCTTCTTCATGAGGATCCAGTGGGAGTTTGAGAATGAACAAAGAAGAAACTCCTATAGATTAGCAGGATGTAGCCAAGAGAATGGAATGTACTGTGCCATGGTTTACAGCATTGCTGCAATATCTGCCTTTCGGCATAAAACATCCGACTTTAGCATGGCTTTGGGTCATTTTGACCTATATGGGATGGGACAGCCAACTCCACCCCATAACCTCCTTAGTCGCCTCTTACAAAATGCATGGAAGGTAAACACTGTTGCTATTCTTTGCTCCACTTTCTGACCCCAGCGTACCTCTTGACCTGGAATCTCCAACTACAGCACCTATGCTTGCTTGGGCAGGACTGTGGTCCTGCTTGATATAGGGCTGGACCAATCTTAGTTTAGATCCTCTGTTAGCTGGACTAAGATCCCCTTCACAGAGTTGACCTCGATGGGGACAATTTTGTTTGTGTGTTTAATCTTTCTTTTCGCTTTATACCTGTTTATGCTTTGCAGCATCAGTAATAGAATTCTCTGGCGACTGCCTTTCTGTGTGCTTTATATACGTTTGTTTTCGTTAATTCTTTTATTTCTGTGATCCATCTTTTGCATGGTCTGCCCCTGGTTTTGTATCCATTGTGTCTATAAAGCAATGCTTTATGAGGGGCATTATCTGATGGTAGTCTGAAAGCATATGAGAACCATTTAATCTTGTGTATTCTTGAATATAGTTTGTACTTAAGTCACATCAACTGTTATTAATCTTTCTGACATGTGCTGGGTATCCACTGTTCCTTTGGAAGTAATTAGGTAAATTATAAAACCAAAACCATATTTAGCTTGTGTATTTGGGTCAACTCCTGCATAGAGTAGTGTCTAGATTAGATGTAGTTGTTTACATCCAGTAATTCTGGTGTCTGATAGGCCTAATATTTTAATATTTCATTCCCGCAATAAGATCATCTTCTTCCTTAACCTTTAGACTTACGTAAAACACAGGTTTATATTTCGTTTCAATGAGACACGACAGACTAAAGCTAAAACTAGTATGTAATGATGAGCACACAAGAAATCATAAAAATTACAATACACAAATCACATTCAATGTTTCAACCAAAAGGTCTTTATCAAGACACAAACAAAACATCAAAAGACGACGAATGGAAAAATTATCACAACGGAAATATGGAAATGATATGCGGAAAGGTCAGAAAGTACATTAAAAAACTTAAAACATATGTGGAAACGAAACGAACAAAAAGATGAGTAAATGACGGAACAAAAATAATAAAGACAAAGACCACACCAATCCAGTACTAGACATAAGAGTGGTTGGAATTGAGTCCAAAAGGCTTGAGTGTACCCAATTCAAAAATGAGATGATTTTCTAGAGCATACCTAGATCTATCATCGGTGGTGCAAGATCTGATGGCGGTGACCTGAATATCCAAAGCACCATGATGACCATCACCGTTGAAGTGAGTGGCCACAGGAGTGGGTGTTCTGTGCTTGATGGCATGAAGATGGTTACAAAAGTGATTGCTCAATCGTAAGCCGGTCTCCCCGGTGTAGTTTGCCACAGCATTTACATATGATCACGTAAATGACATTATGGGATTCACATGTAAAGGCCTCATCGATGGATCAAGTGGCCTTGGGAAATGAAATGGAGCGCATCTGAACTACATAAGGGCATATATTGCAATGGACATGTGAGCAACGAACAGTGCCAAAATGGTCAGGAGCAGAAGACTTAAGGTGGCTATGAACCAAGATGTCCTTCAGATTTCTATCACGACTATAAGCCACCAGAGGTAAGTCATGGAAAGCATCACGGGTGTCAGGATCAGACTGGAGAAGATAATAATGTTTGAGCATGATGCGTCGAACAGAAGAGTTATGGGGATGAAAGGTAAGAACAAGTTTAACCCTATCAGAAGAGGAGGAAGAACCCTGAGAGTTAGTCAAGGTATCGAGGCGAGACAAATGGTGCAAGTGGATCAAAGAATGCTGTCAGGTAACGATCGTCTACAGAAATACTCAATCATTTCAGAGGACTTGTCGAGAAAATCGTCGTAATCGCTACATAAGCGACGCAGGCAAAGAAGCTGGGAGTATGGTAGAGAGTTGCGACAAGCAGGAGGATGAGAAGAAGTGTAGAGCAGAAAGCCATGTGCATCATTAGGTTTATAATAAACGGATGTGCTACAGTAAGGGGGATGAATGGTGACAATGATGTCAAGGAAGTTGACAGACGTAGTGGAGATGTTAGATGTAAATTGAATAGCAGGGTTGAAACTGCAGATGAAGTTGATGAAACGAGACTATTCCACTGCTGTTAAAGTGCCTTTACCACTGTGTTAGAATTGAGTAATTTCCACTGGCCACTCTCTTTTTGCCATGGAAAATGCAATAACTTGTTTGTTTTTAAAGCTGTGTATATAATTTTTGTGTGTAGAAATAAAGACACTGAATGTACTGATGTAAGTTTTGTCGGTGTATGCGCGATATCTGAGATATCGGGGGGGGGGGGGGGGTTTAGGCAGGTGACCTTTCATTCAATTCACCTAAACTTAAAAACATAATGAACAATGCTCACTTTGCTTGTTAAAACCCTGGTGTTGGGGAAACATGATCTATTCTTATTTATTTTAAAAGGATGGAGTTCCTAGACCATACTGACCTTAAATTAAGCCTTCGTTGTTTGAAAAAGAAACATGAAATTATGGTGCAAAAACATGTAATTGGTAGCGAGACCGGATCTGTGTATCTGTTTAATAAGAAACAATTGATACTTGGTAAAAGAACAGTGACATATCATTCTTTTAATTGGCATTCAGTCATTACGTCATGGAAAAACAATGTACAAGAGAAACAATAGTTGAAAGGAGTATAAAGTATGTTAATAATTGTCATAACCGTATATAACGAATTTCTATTATAATGCACATTAGATGTTTTTTTTGGTCAGACCCGACCAATTTGTTATAACGGGATTCCACTGTATTATCTTTTGATTATAGTCATAGAGTGCAGTAAAAGTTAATCCAGATATTTATTGTTCCTGATCTGGTGGTTTGTTTACGTTTGATTTTGAATGTTGTCTTCTCTCCATGTTTCCTACAAGTATTTTGGTTCTACAGCCGGTTTGATGGACAAGTAACAATGTTGTTTCAGTCTCTGAATGGTTAAACCGTGTTTTAATCAATCACATTCCAAAAAGAAACCCCATATTTTATTTTAAAAGGACTGAAACACTGAACTTTACTTCCGTGTGTATTCAATAAGTATAAAATGCTATATGTAAGTAAAATGTCATATTATCTAATTGTCCTGCTCATTCTTTCCAGTTTGCAAAGTCATTGATCAGTCAAGCCCATTTATGTCCCTTGCCCTTGCATGTGTGTCCAGTCTACTGGGCATATGATAATGGACTGAGACTGTACCCCTTACCTGATGTGATTGTAACTGCAGACAAGTTTGATCCATTCACTACAACAGCTGTTTCCACTACTGTGATTAATCCTGTAAGTTATACATGAATAGAATATAATGTTTAACAATGTGTTGTGACTAGTAGAGAGTCCAAACTACACGGTTGAGTATTTTCATACACGTGATGCCATTTTTTAATCTTCATTTTGTCCATGATCTTTTCTGTTATCACAAAGTGTTCTGGTTGCCACATCCATTTCATTTGCATTTTTAAATTTAAATACTGTGGTTGGTCGACATCCTTCGGCTGTAAGAAACTGAATCACTGCTAATTTGGTCAGAGAAGTTGGTTTCATCTCTGTCCGAGTTGCCATGTTCGCTAAAATAGGCTGTTAAAAACATCCACAAAATATTCTATAATTTGTGGCTTATTTTAAACAGGGCATTGCAGTGGGTTTTCTCATGGTGATGCAAGTCTTTGAAATGCTCTTTCCATCTTTCTTTCCCCCCCCCCCCCCCCCATTTCTTATAAGCTTTGATTGTGATTTTTTTGAGTTAAGCTACACCAAATATATGAGTAATATTTTTATTTTCAAAATATAAACTACTTTGAAATAATGTTTATTATAAACTACAACAATCTACTAGTTTTACCCTTCTAACTTTAAGAAATTCGTTAATTAGAGATGTGTAGTCTAGAGTGGAAGCCAATGTAGATTCAATAGATATTAATGACAAATGTCTACATTTTGTATGGCTTGTTGAACTTCTTAATCAAAATAAATAAAATAAAAAACACATGTTGCAAAAGGCAAATGGGCTTTAGAAAAAATAAACGCTGTACAGATGCAATCTTCGCCCAAAAATAATCTTTTTGCAGTTGCAGAAAGAGCGAAAGAACATAGCCAAGATTTATATTTGGCTTTCATTGACCAAGAGAAAGCTTTTGACAGAGTGGATAGAGCACAATTATGGATAACATTGCAGACATATGGAGTGCCACAACATCTAATAAGCCTATGTCAGAGCATATACGCCAATAGTCAATGCACAGCAAGAACGAGTGCAGGCACATCCAATTATTTTCAAATCTACTCAGGAGTGAGACAGGGATGTGTACTATCCCTCCTATTGTTTATAACATACATAGATCACATCTGTAAAGTTGCATAGACAACAGAAGAAAACAATCTGAAGGATAACTTAAACAAACTGTTATTTGCAGACAACTAAGCACTAGTAGCATCATCAGAAGATCTATTGCAAAGACAAATAGACAGATTACATCAAACATGCCAAACCTTTAACATGAAGATAAACATAGAAAAGACCAAAGTAATGAAGAAAAACAGAAAGAAATATCAATATATATATATTGGAAACAACAGACTTAAACAAGTGACAGAATTCACATATCTAGGAAGCAATATATAATATAATCACGGCAAGAGCAGTAAAGAAATGCACAATATCTGTAGTAAAGCATACCAAGCCCTAGGATAAATGACACCAATCTTCAGAAACAAAAATGTAGATTTAAACACAAAATAACACTATTCAAAACGATTATTATGCCAACGCTGTGCTACCAATGCCAAACATGGACAACGACAGCACAAGACAAACATAAACTAGTGACAGTTGAAATGACATGCTTACGCAGAATCCTAGGAATATCGCTAAGAGACAGAGTGAGAAATGAGGACATTAGACAAAGAACCGGCACCACCCCAATCTTGGAGTATATTAAGAGCCAACAGATCAAATGGTTTGCACACATCAGCAGATTACCACCAGACAGCATACCACAGCAGCTATGCTACACAGATACAGTGACGGCAGACCTAGAGGGCGACAAATTCCACAATATACTCAGCACACACGAGAGCTCTTGTGTGCTATCTCCAGATAACTTTTCTACCCCTGACGCTGAAAGGCAATAACGGTTTTAGCGAATGGATAGATAGTTGCAAAAGGGTTAATTTTGGCAGTATGAATAATAGTAAAGTATGCATATTTCACAAGTTATACAGTCAAGTATAAGCATGTATGCATGAGATTGCTTTCTGTTCCATAGGGCTCATTCCTCCGTACTGACTTTGGATTCAAGGTTTATTACCCAGCTACACGAGAGGTCCAAGACAGCCAAGTTGTAGATGACATTGACAGATCAATGGTTTCTTCATTGTCCGAAATAATGTCCCAGACCAATGAAAGTGGTTCACTTAGCTCATCTGTGCCTTAGTTCAGTTTAATTTTTTATTTATTTATGACAAACACCAGACTGTTATCGGTCCTTAATATATATAATTACGGTTGGGTCGACTGGAGAAACAGCCGTATCAGGTGCTAATCACTGCCCAGATTTTTGTTTCCTGACATGGTTTCCTAGTAAGCTATAACCTAATGATAGTGAGCAAGCTCACTATAAGGCTACCACACCCCACTTTATTATTTTGAATTAAAATAAATATCTGCCTGTGTAATGGACTTTGTATTGTTATATTGATTCCCAGGAATTATCAGCAATTAGCTCTTACCTCCTGTGTCCAATGGAAACTCTAGACTTAATTTTTGTCCATAAGCCTCCTACTCAGAGGGTGTAAATTCTAGGGTTTTTGTGGCTTTTCTGCAACACACAGAGTTGAAGTCATGAGTTAGTTTCCATGCCCACCATAATTTTTCTGTTAGAGATGCCCATAGCAACCTGTTCTAGGCCATGGTAAATGGGATGTGTGGGGCAGCCATATAATCATTCTAAGAGGTCTCACCAATTATCCTGGGGTAACTTTTGCCTGATTCTGTACTCTTCCAGGGAATTGTAACATCCTGTACAGTTACTTTTCACCACACCCCATTCCCTGAAATGTCCTCTGTGCACAGAAAAGCGATTATGTGTGTTGTACTGTCCAAGCTTTGAAAATAAACATCTGTCTTCCATCATATATATACCATGGCAACCTATGTTGCATATTGCAGCAAAATGCTAGATGGAAAGCTGTTATAGTGCACTTTCTGTGACCACGTTAGATTACACTTTCTGCAAATATATGACTGATAATTTATATCATTAACCAGATCCCCATTACCCCATTAGTCGCTTCAACTGGTAGCCACTTAGTCGCCGCTGGGTGTTTTTTTTAAAACTTGTTTCGTTATGATCGATATTACACTTTTAGTTTGCACCTGGTCGTGACCTTTGCATAAGTCACAGTTCACGCTTTCTTTGCGTATTTACATCGTGGAAAAATATAATTTCAAAATATGCAGAGTTATGACACAATTTTTGTGCATTGGAAGATATTATCCGTGTGTACACTGGTGATGATAGACGTAGTTACAATGAAAATATGCACGATATAGGTAATTTGCATATCAAATATAATGTGGAAAATTCCTTGTTAGATAGACCTCATGATTCCGACAGAGATGGAGATTTGTGGTACTAATTGTGACATCGCGAAATTCGCCGGAGTGATGTAGTTTTTCAAGTAGAAGTTGAGAACTTTGTACAATACGTTTGTACATAAGCTTAATGAGATTGCCACATGTTATGAATACTTTAGCATCATTGTCAACGAGTTTACTAATTTGTAGCCGATGGCATACGAAACAAATTTGTATGTAACATAACGCAAAAAAACAAATAAGTAAAGACGACACATGCTGGACATCTATAACTGCCATTGAAGTAAAACATCTTTTTCAAATTTATATTATAATGGACCTGTGTATTCTACTTGAGTGTGACATGTATTGGAATACAGATGACGCCCTGTTTGGGGAAAAGTAGGTTTAAGAATAAATCTCAATATTTTTGTCCCTTGCCTTAGTGATGGGGGATTGACAATAGGGAAATCTCATAGTGTAGTGGTGAAAGGGTTAGTAAAATTCATGAAAATCATACTTGTAAATAGTATGGAAAAAATGATTGTAGTTCGCACAAATACAATAGTTGCATGAATATTTGAATGCAGAATGGTTTCTTTTTCTATTTTCCCCCAGAAATCATACACTTTATCAATATTAATTCCTGAAGACGACTCTCATTAATTTCTCTTGATATGTATTGAGCATATCGAAGTAGCAACTAAAATGGTTACATTATGAGAGTGAACCCAAATAAAATCTACTAATTGTTTGAATTAAATTCATAATTACATGAACATCATACAAAATACTGTAGGCATTCATACTGTTGATAGGGTTACCATACATCCTCTTTTTTAGGTATTAGATTTCTGTCCATTTGGGTTTTTCAAATAAATAAAAATGTCTAGGTATTTATTTTCAACTATTTTATTCAAAATTTAATTTCCAAGTATGCCACATTAACCAGGTATCTATTTTTTCTTTGGTGGTAGTGCTGATGTATAGTAAACAAACTAGAAGTGAGTTCATTCATGCTTATGTTCTTTGACTTTCAACACCTGCACCACTAGCTTTATACATCAGTTAGAAACACTACCAGAACATATAAATTTTGGATCTGTAAACAATATATGGGCATTTTGGTAACTAAGTAATACATTATTTCTCAGTTTCGCTGTTCACAGAATGACAATCTACTTCAGAGGAGCTTCTCTGCAAAATACATGTGGAACCCAAGATGACCTAAAATAAGCTGTTCTATACATGAACTCAATAGGACTAGATTTTAAGAATTGTTGCAGAATTCCATTTTTTGTGTGTGCAATTCAGGAATAATCATTAGTGCACACCTACACAGAAATAAAAAGAAACACCATAAACTTATGAACAATAATTATTGATTTGAATAACAATGAAATAAATAGACTTCAACACATTAACAGTGAACTTCAACATGAATAAATTACAGAATTTATGAAACTGATGCATAACATTGCAATTTCTTCTAGTTATTGACTGTCAAAGCTGACTTTACTACACTTCGTGTAGATACCTATAAACAATGGTTAATTACTTCAGGTGGCAGCAGAAACTGTTCGGTTGACACCATTTGTTTCACAAGTCAACATTTTCCAAATTTCACTAATCAATATTCTTGGTTGGTTGCTGATCCAATGCCTAATGGGCTCATGCCCTTTGACCCAATGGCATTATATTGCTGGGAAGTCGAGTTTCGGCCCACCCTGGGACAGAGCCTGAGAATAATTATCACACTCCAGGAAGGTAGATTTCAACCTATGCTCCCAGCCACTGTAGCCAAGATAGGGTTCACTACTTATTCCCCGCCACCAATTGGCTGCTGGTTATGCCAAACTTCTCTTGCTCCAGGCATGCAACCAAATGTTAAAGTCAAAAGGATTGTCACTGTGCCTCTATGATGGGTTTCAGCCATTGGAAAAAACAGTGCTGTCAGTTTCTTCCTCCCCAGTGCTGCACAGTACATCTCTGGCTCCCTCCCAATACATATATATTCAGGTAAACATGAAACACATTTCAACAACAAAATAAAAGCATAGTTGTATAGATGATGTGCCATGAAGCTTCTCTAAGAAGATAACCTCAATATAACGGCATGTCATCCACTAAGGTTTTCTGTTGCATGGGTGGTATGTCTAGTGGGCCATTGGTGAGACCCACAGACACAACCATATGCGCAATCAATATTCTTTAAAAAAAGACGTTTTTTGTCAAATATGTGTATTCACTATGAACATGGATTGGTAGATTTAGACATGGACAACACAAATTCCACATGTATGTAAATTCCTCAAGGATCACAAACATGGACCAATTTTGCCTTCATGTTCTGAGGTGACAAACAAATATGGTTACTTCAGGGATAACATGGATAAATGAATAATAAAGTGGTCAGTGTTTGTTTATTTCATTTGACATCCCCTGGTAACAACTCATTTTAAAAGGACAGGATACAAAAGAAAGCCTAGGTTATAAGTGAGGATACATCAAGTGGTGGAAAAATAATCCAGCTTACTGTAAAAGAAACAGAAAGGTGCATGTCAAACACATATGGTACTTGGGCTCATAAGTTATCATCATCATTAAGTGCCGTCTCCGCAACGAAGGTTGGCTGCAACGTATCTCCAACATCTCCTGTCTATTGTCTTGGTGGTGCACTCTGCTAGACTAACCTATCCATCGTGTAATGTTACTCTCCCACTTGTATCTCTGCCTGTCTCTTGCTCGCTTCCCTTTGACTTTACCCTCAAGTAAGGTCTTCAATAGGGTGTCATGTCTTTTAATGTGTCCAAAGTATTTTATTTGCCTGATCTTTATTTCTCTTAGTAGTTCTTTCTTCATATTAAGTGTCTTTAGCACCTCTTTATTTGTTTTCTTCTCTTTCCATGATGTTCTCCCTATTCTTCTATATACCCACATCTCAAAGGCATCAATTTTGTCTTCTAATTGTTTATTTAGTGTCCATGTTTCTGAGCCATACATTAATATGGAATAGATGTAGCATTTTATAATTCTCATTTTTAACTTGTTTGTAATTTGTTTAGATATTAATAATTTCCTCATGCCATTGAAGGTACTTTTAGCCATTCCTATTCTCCTTTTAACTTCTGTTTCACATCTGCCATCATTTGTGACTATGTGTCCAAGATATTGATACTGTTTTACTTGTTGTAGTTTCTCTCCCTGTATGTTTATCTCCTGTTTTTCTGTGTCTTTGCTGATTATCATGGTTTTTGTTTTTTGAATGTTTATATCCAGTCCATATTCATTACTTGATTTATTGACTCGATCCACCAGTCTCTGCAGTTCATGTTCACTTTCTGCTAAAAGAACAGTGTCATCTGCATATCTAATGTTGTTTATTATTTTCCCATTGATCTTGAGTCCTGGTATTTCTTCTATATTTTTAAAGATATTCTCTGTGTAGATATTAAATAGGCGTGGTGATAAAATGCATCCTTGTCTTACCCCTCTTCTTATTTCTATGTATGGAGAGTAGCTGTTTATCACATCTTATTGATGCAGTTTGTTCCCAATATATATTTCTAATCAGCCTGATGTCTTTTCAATCTATGCCTATTTATTGAAGACATTTGATTAATTTTTTATGTTGGACTTGCTGTAGTCTATGAAGCAAATATAGATACTTTTTTGGACTTCTATATATTTATCAATCACTGATGTCTTTTCCATCTATGCCTATTTTAAGTTATCAAACAATCTCTAATTGTAATGGGTTAATAGATCACACAGGGAACTCTTCAGAAAAGAAGGATGTGGTAGAAAGTTGACGTTTATGTACAGAATGTCTCATCAACAATGAAATCAGTGTTGTGCATTTGTGGAGTCGCTATATGTTTCCCCTTCATGTTGCTCTTGAAATCACTGTTTTTTAGACTTGATAGCTGGTGTCTGACTTTCATTAGTTCTTTCCTCTCTGCTATACATTCTGTAATCACCTAAAAAAAATGTTTTTATTCAATTAAATCTACATATACTACTCTATATCATATATTTCTCTGTTGTATGTGTATGTATTCTGCATTTGGCCATAAACTCATGCTGAAGAAAAATGTGTCAGTCCGAAAGGTACATATTTCACAGCCAAAATGTAAAACATGACAATGCATTCCATTTTCCAGACTATGTATTGCACATACATGCTTTTTCATTTTTAAAATGATCCTTAATTAAACAAGAATGCAACTTGTCGGGGAGTATCTCTCATGAGTGAACTTGTCATACAATGAGGTTGCAGTGACATTGCATTTATTTTTGTACCATTCTGATTTCAAGCTTGTTTCAGTTGTTTTCCTGAAAATAATTATACTGTACACCGTGTTAATTTCTTAGCAGCTCAGTTTTGAGCCTATTTTTTTCTAGCTATTGAGACACAAAGAATGTTTTTCATTGATGGCTTCCTGAAATCTTTACATCAAAGGTGGTCTTTCATTGTTACTGCATTTCCCAATGTATTTCAAATGTTTGACATTACCTTACTATATACAGTGGAATACCATTATAATAACTTGGTCCAGATCCACAAAATATGTATGTAATAACTGAAATTTGCTATATAGTACAGAGAATATAGAATAAACAGTGGAAATACTATAAAATTCCAATGACACAGATTTGTGATTTACACGGACGGGTCGGTCATCCATCACCACCGATGTGCATAGGCCTTTACTGCCAGATCAAAAGGAAGAACAGTACACGAAGCCAGTGGTGCCTTTACCGGAACAACAAGCAGCCTAACAATGGAAGTAACGCAGGCACTTAACTGGCTGGAAGCACAAGCCTATTCCCATGCATGCATACTAAGTGACTCTCTGAATATGATTCAGAATGTAACAACAGGTGATGTACGTAGGGAATGGGTGGAGTCATTAGAGAGAGCAAAAACGCGGGCATCACTACGAAAACTCATGCTTATTTTTGTCCCTGGGCATGGAGGGAAACAAACAAGCCGACAATTAGCTAGCCTCACCACCACAATAGACGGTCATCCTATGGACCGAGCAGACATGCTCATTGCTCTTCGTGAATCCTCACGATCAGAGGATTTTGAGATGAATGAGCATGAGTCAATATCGAGAATGTGCGAATTGGGAGTGAGGATGGGCATGGCCCGTAGAGAACCCTGACAAAGATTTCAAAAAGATCAGTGAACCAACATAGAACTGGAACCATCAGCCATTATACCCTGAGATATTTACTGAAGCGGAGATCTGAGCACCTATGGGCGTGTCCGGTGTGCGAAGAGGATAATCAACATACCTAATACCTAGTGGAAATACTATATTAGGATCATACTTTTACTTTGCCAGACAATCTTATACATATTTCATCAGACTGGATCAAGCTAGTAATTGTTGGTGATAAAAATGTTTACAGATAAACTAGAAATCAAACTTAGACCACCCAGCATGACTAGGAAGCCAAAACATTAACCAACTGAGCTACATGACTCCAAAATGTTCTATTATTGATCTCAAGGAATCTACAGGAAAAGAAGAAAAAAGGGAGATGCAAACAACTGGTAACATATGGGAAGAATAGCTAAGATGGGGGGGGGGTGCAAAGGGTACTGTATTGCTCTCGTGCTGACCCAGAGTTCGCAAATAACTTCTTCTTTCCTTCCTCTTTTACCCTTTACGGGTGTCGAGGGAGATACAATGTTCTTGTTTTCGCTTTCCAAGCAGCTTCAGATAATGTCTCTTTGATGTTGTCGATCCAGCATACTCTAGGTCTAACCTTGGCTCTTCTTTCTGCTTCTCCTCTCTTCGTATATGCTTTATAAACTAATGAATCACAAGGCATTCTTTCTAGATGACCAAACCATTGTATCTGTTGGTTTTGTATGTATTGTAGAATTGATATGACACCCACTCTTTCTCTTATCACATTGTTTCTAATTGTGTCTTCTGGTCACTCCTGTGGCTTTTCTCAGACATTTCATCTCTGTTGTAACCAGTTGTCTCTCATGTTTTGTTGTTAAGGACCATGTTTGACATTGATTACGCAAATAACAAAGATCCTAAATGTACCTCCTTGTGGTGCACCCTGGAAATAGTAATCACGATTCGGTCTGTGTTTCTGGCAAACACTTTTAGGGATCATGTCCGTGGTTGTGACGGCCGCAGACGGAGTGAGAATTGACTGAAAAAAGACGAGCAATATCTCTGACACCTCTGTGTACATAGATGTACTGTTGACACACAGTGACGCAAGGCATTCTGATTGTCAGCAGAAATGCAGATACATAGGAGGAGCAGCAGCTAAAATCGATGTCCATGTGTGGTCATGAATATCGAGCCATGTGCAAGTCTCCGTACATGAAAGGATAACATAATGAGATGGCAGCACAGCGCTACGTGCAATTAGAATGGAGAAACCACTACATGGTAATCAGAACTAAAGTACTATTCAGCTCGAGAACAAGCTTCTAGTCCCTAGTGATCCTTGTGCGAGGTGTTCACAATGTCAGTGAATGATGCCTCGACTAAGAGGGTGAATGAACCAGGGCTTCAACTCTACTATCGAGTTTGTTTCCTTTATCAGAATAATTCTCACAGATGAGAAAAGGTTCCGGACTTCATTTGGCAACCAGGGTCTAGACTTCTAGTTCAGGGAGCAAAGAATAGGGCCACTCTCTTCTTTCCAGGCATGTTGTAGGAAGTGATTACGGTAAGTTAGGAATATACAGACACATTGAATATCATCTCAATTTCTTACTTTTGTCTTCTATCACATGATTTTCCGCTTTTCTAGCGACCACCCTGTATATAGGTATGGGTGTTGTTTCGGTTACACAACTGAGAAGAACCTGTAGTTCTATCAGAAAGACTATGGGTTGTCAAGAGCTGCAGGCTCACAGTTAAAGAGACTACCGGTACTTCATCATGATCGTGTACCATTGAAGGATAACCTCACTTAGCAACATAGAGTAATTTTGTATACTTTCAAAGGGTTTTTTTGCTGAAAGTGACACAGCTCTCAATGTTAGAAACTTTACCTGCTTATTTCACAATTAGAAACTTTACCTGCTTATTTCACAATCTTGCACATATACATTAACCTATCACTTTGAAAAGTACACGAATGCATATAAATTTTGGATAAATTACAAAATAAATAATCTATAAAAACAAGTGACATGGCTGACCTTGGACAGTGCATGCAAGTTGCTAGGTTGATGTTTATTACAGGAATCATAAGTTTCATTCTCAGTTGAATACTCATGGAGACTAAGTAATCCTGTATCATCATCAGTCTTCACACAAACTCTGCTCTGTGAAAAACACAGACATGATATACCTTTTACATCTACGTTTCTTTGAGTAGATCTTTTAATTAAACAAGTAAGCTGAATCATCATTAAATGCTGTCTCCACAATAAAGTTGGTTGCAATGGACCTCCAACATCCCGTCTCTTGCCTTGGTGGTGCACTCTGTCAGACTAGCCTGCACATCATGTGATTTTTCTCTCCCACTTGTATCTCAATAAGCTGAATAACATGGTGTTATGTATTTTATATTAAAAACATTCATAATCTGCTAGAAACATTACGGTAGTTCTTTGTCTGAATGGCTTTCTCGGTGTGCTGGAACGAATATTTCAATAATTTGTCTCTAATTTATGGTAACATTTGTATGTTCAGCATTGCTTTCTAACTGCTTTATCTACATGAACAAGTCTGACATTAAGAAATGCATGGGTAACACAGATTAATTTACTTTGTTCACTTATGTATAATATTGTAACATAAAAGCAAGATGAATCAAAAGTCTTTTCCTGAGACAGAACTTAATGAATGAATTAACTAGGCAACAGCGTAAAATAACTATGCAGTGGATACCATTGCATTGTAGAATACCTGGAAACGAGAAAGCTGAACGTCTGGCTAAGGAGGAAGCTGCGGATGATCTTGATTAGGAACAAACGTCACAGCACTGGGGGGCATTCCCATATATGCTCTGCTTGCCGTTCTGTCAGATATCTAAAAGTGTATACCCTCAGTGTCCCAGTCAGTTGCTGATTACGCATTCTTCTGATCTTTCTGGAGAGGGAGCACTTTCTCCCATTGCCTCTAGTCACTCCCACTACCATTCTCTGAATATGTACATTGTCACGTTCGACATCCTCATCTTCTCGTAGGATATCTATGACTGCTCTAATTAATTCAATCATGTCTCTTCTTAAGCTGATGATCAAATAGATATGCCAATAAGGTACCATCAAAAGAAACAGATGATCAAAGCAATTAGAAAGCCAACTCCAACACAATATGACTACAAAATTATGAACAGACCAGAACAAGTTGGACCTGAGAACAGAACACAACCAACTCTGCACTCACATGTACAAATTCAAGATTGGCAATACAGCAATGTGGACAGGTATCTTAGCTGAGCATATTCTTCAGGAATGCCCAAAATATGAAATGCTGAGGCAAATACATTGACCCAAAAAAAAACCATGGAATAAAAACTCTATGGGCCTCTGTAGAAGTTAGAAAATAGTCAAGTTTATGTAGTTGACTACATAATAGTCATGCGCCTGTGTGTTGCCGGGGGCCGAAAAGGGAGCAAAGAATAGCAACACTGTTTACCTTCCACGCATGTCATAAAAGGCGAATAAGGAGGTTATGGGATGGAGTTGGCTGTCCCATCCCATATCGGGTCAGTGACCCAAAGCCATGCTGAAGTTGAATGTGTCAGGCCTAAAGGCGCAGATATCGCAGCAATGCTGTAAACCATGATACAACGCATTCCGTTCTGTGGACTACATCTTGCTAATCTGCAGGAGTTTGAGAACGAACGCAGAAGAGGTAGAATTTCAGATATAAACGTTCCAGGCGAACAAAAGAAGAAATTAAGAAAACTGAACTTGCTGTGTAGTAATGTTAACCTGCAAATGAGAAGAAAAATGTAGTCATGAATAGTCTTCTGCGTTCGCCTTCTGGTAACCAACACGAAAGTGTGTTGTGCTGCTAGTTCCACAGCAGAGCTGTGTTATTTGCACCTTGGTTGGCCACGCATATCTGAGGCCCTGCGCATCCAATTTCATAATGCTTTTAATTTAGGTAATGAGCTTCCACAGTCTGTTACAAGACTTCCTATCTGTGTGATACGAGACGTGTGAGAAAGTCGTAAAGACGTTTTGTTCACAAAAAAACACACAAATTTTAACAACAAAAATACAAAATTTCTCGATTTAGCCCTGGCCCAACTCTACTGTCAGGTTTTCCTACACCGGAAATACACTTGAAGAGAGAAAGGGTTCAGTACCTGATGGGCTCAGGCGCTATTGGGACAAGGACGCTCAGCTCGAGAACGCCTTGCTCCCATACGCGTGGTGTGAGACTCGAACTTGGACAAGGGGTACACGATATCGGTGAATGACACCTCGGCTAAGAGGGCGAAAGAGCCAGTGTCCAACTCCTCTGTTGAGTTCTTCCCTTAAGGAACCAGGCTCACGGATGAGAAACGGTTCGGTACCCAATTGGCACAGGCACAGCACGTCCAATTACACGAGGCAAGTTCATAGACAGTGGAACACCTCGTTCGAGTTAGACGAGAGCAAAACATCGTCTGGGCGAAGAGTCTCCACTACGCGTGCCTGGAGACAGATATAGAGGCTGTCACAGGCTAAGGGTAGCCCACCCGAATTGTCAAGGCATGCCGAAATCGGATGTGCTAGGCCTACAAGGCGCATAACGGTGGCACAACGTAATCACGCTCCCGGCGGAAATCGCACGGATATCCGTGATGGTTACAATGGAGCGAACGAAAAACAAACAAACAAACAAACAAAATTTCTGATCTTTTTGGGAAATTTCCTGGAGTAGCAACAGTGTGGGCTATCTTATACAGTGTAGACATTTGTTGAATGCACTAGACATGAGCGTGCTAAAGGTTAAAGAGGGAAATTTATAATAAATGTATGCACTATAGAGGCACTCCACTGTATTAGGAAAAAGAGGTGGTTATGATGAAGTAATCCCTTTGACTGAACAGGTAGCTCTTGACAGTCCATAGTCTTTCTGACAAAAGCACATGTTCTCCTCAATTAACTCAGATGACACGTGAGCCCATATACATTTGCTTGTCTTAAAAAAATGGTTATGATGCATGTTGGATCACCAAAGGAAGGCATTCCAGTGCAACAGTATCCCAGGATCGTCATGTCCTGCTGGAAACATTGCATATACTGCTGGACCAACTAGTTCATCATTATTCAGTCAGCTATGTTGACCCATCTGCAGTGATGGTACATCTGGCATTCCTCACAACCTAAGAGACTTATAAAGGTGAAATGTCCACTGACCTCTCTGCCATCTATGGGGATAATATGATAGAAGACAAAAAGTAAGAAGTTGAGACAAGACATACAAGAGTGGGATAAAACAAGACATACATCATGAAACATATCTGTAAAGATAAATATTGAAGGGATTTTCACTGCAAGTAACGTTACACTATATAGTTATACAGTGAAATCCCTTGATAGCACACATGTTTATAACAAAATTACTTATTTAACAATAATCGCAGACCTTCTTCGTGCAAGTGGAAAAGGGGTAGAAACGTCAAAGAGAAATATAACATGTTTCAAAATGGATATGCCTGAAAGATGACATAACCATGGTTAAAATTTCTGTAACACCAAAGCAAAGCAAAATCCATTGCAGATGTTTGAATATATTTCAGAAAGGGTAGTATTTATATATATATATATATATATATATATATATATATATATATATATATATATATATATATATATATATATATATATATATATATATATATATGGGGCTGCCCCTGTGGTTCATCACCAGGCAGGAGGAGCTCCGGACCTCCAGCCTCGAATGCCGGACCTCCAGCCTCGAATGGGTCATACAAAAGCTACTGATGATGACTCTGTGTATCGGGGACCCGGTATTAAACAGAGTAGAGCAACCGGCCAAACCAATCAAGTAAACAAAAACACATTAGTATATATTAGTACGAACACAGGAGAAAATATTTCTGACAACAATGCATGACTAAGTTTTATAGTTAGAACAGTCATATAATACAGATGTGCCGTGACAGTTCTTACATAGTAATGAACAATATTGATGGCAATATTTCTGGCCTTGCTGCGCAACTTTGGAGGTTGACGCCTTCTAATCTTTGCAACTTTTATTATTGCATCATCACGCTCTTCCACCAAGACTTCCTCAACAAGTCTTTTCTTGTTCAGATCAACTGCTTCATAACCTGTTCAATAGAAATAGTATACAATTGAATAAATTGAACAAGGATACACAAGCAATTTATTCCTGAACATTAGTATGATAACTAGTTACGGATAGCTCTCTCATTTCCTGTTATTTCAGTGAGATAGTATTCACTACATGGCTACCTTATGCTGGTTACACAGTTCATCAATAGTATTTGTAGGTTTGGTAGTTTTTCAAACTTGAGCGCGTGGTATTAGTTAGTTACTCCTCTAGGGCCAAAGATGGCTCATAGGGCAGATGTCATAGATTTCCATGTCTCACGATTTATTACTATATGTCTTGGGTCTTCAATATTTCTGATACCAATGGTGAAGAACTCTCTTATAATAGTTCTACATAAGGTCTCTCTTGGTCTGCCTCGTTTTCTCTTGCCCCTTGGTGATCACATCAAAATCAAAGCTTGAAAGAGGTAATGCATTATACAGTTAATGACTATGCTCAGATTCGTTACACGAAATGGGGCTGCCCCTGTGGTTCATCACCAGGCAGGAGGAGCTCCGGACCTCCAGCCTCGAATGCCGGACCTCCAGCCTCGAATGGGTCATACAAAAGCTACTGATGATGACTCTGTGTATCGGGGACCCGGTATTAAACAGAGTAGAGCAACCGGCCAAACCAATCAAGTAAACAAAAACACAATCAAAATCATGCAGTGGAACAGTGAGGGTGTAGCTAAGAAGAAATCAGAACTACAGAATTTCCTCCAAAAGCAAAAGATTGATGTCTTGTGCATTCAGGAGACACATCTTAATGACAGCAACAGATTCTCCAGAGACTTTGAATGTTTCAGACTAGATAGATTAGGCCACAAACGAGGGATCATCACAATGGTACGAAATAATATACCTACTACAGAAATCGTATATAACCCAGAGGACTAAGAACATCTCACTATCAAATTATACACAACCCCAGAACTACTGATTATCACAAATTTCTACTGCCCAAACAACAAGAAATTACACCTCAGGACAATACCTCTCACAACATCAAATCATATTATAGTTGGAGATTTCGAGTCACTCCCCTAGCTGGGGTTACACAACTATGGACTTGAGAGGAGAAGAAATAGAAGACTGGATGATAGAAAATAGGCTAATCCTTATAAATGAACATCTATCAGATCCAACCTTTTCCTCCAGACGATGGAAATCTCAGAGCACTCCAGATCTTGCCATTGCAACAGAGAACATCCAATGTGGAACACTTACCAATGTCTTACAGAGGAAAAACTACAAACACACCTCACAACAAGGAATATATGAAAAGATGCAAAATTAATAACAGGAATAATCCTAGAAGCTGCCAACAAGAGTATACCTAGAGGAAGAAGACAAAACTACAAACCCTTCTGGAACAGAAACCTTCAGGCTATGCATGATGAGGCCTCTGCTGCAAGATCCAAAAAAACAGCAACACTCAACATGGGAAAAGACTCAACAAAAATGTGGAAACTTATCAAGTGCCTCAATGAAGAGAACAACCTCCAAAGCAGTATCATCATAGAAAAGGGAAAGTCCTACACTGGCACATAAGCTGCAAATGTTCTAGCAGACTCCTATGATGAAGAAAGCAAAATTAAGTTAACAGAACTGCCGAAGTAAGACGAGAGACAAAAAAAACCTTGTAAATAAACAGCAACCATGCCCAGGCACAATGACCCCACCCTTTCACAAATCAGAACTGAACATGGCAATTCAAAATCTCAAAAAAGAAGAAAGCCCTTGATGGAATCATAAATGAAATGATCCAACACCTAGGTCTTGTGGGTAGAAACAGAGTTATAGACTTTAATGAATCATGGGCACAAGGGATCTTCCAAGAAGAATGGAAAGAGGCAGAAATAATTCCAATTGCCAAGAAAGGAAAACCAAAAAAAAACAAGCTACTGTCCTATCAGTCTACTTAGCTGCCTAGGAAAAGTCAAGGAAACAAATAGTGAATAACAGACTCTTTACCTGGAGGAAAACAATCTTCTAGATGACTGCCAATCAGGCTTCAGAAAACAAAGATGCACTGAAGACCAAACATACCTTGCCCAGGAAATAGAAGATGCTTTCCAGAAAAAATCAAAACTCCTAGTCACCTTTTTTGACCTCACAAAGGCCTTTGACAAAGTCTGGATAGAGGGGCTATTGCTAAAACTCGCCCAGAAAGGAATCAGAGGCAAAATGTTTTAGTGGATAAAAAGCTTTCTACGTGGCAGACATGCAAGAGTCAAACTCCAGGGAATGAAAAGTAAAATGGTCAACATAACAGAAGGTGTCCCACAGGGAGGAATTCTATCCCCCACACTCTTCATAATTTGTATAGTTGACCTGCCAAAACTATTCACACCATATGTGCAGTGCATAGAGCCCTCCATGCAGACGATCTTGCTATCTGGACCCAATCAGAATATATTGGAGTTGCAAAAGTTAGAATTTATTGCCTCCTGTTTATAGCAGGAGGCAATAAACAAAGTTGAAGAGTGGGCAAATACCTGGGGTGTTCAAATAAACAAAAGCTAGACAGTCACAACACTTTTCACCCTCTCCACAAAATCTGAAAAACCATGACACAATGCATTCCATTCTCCAGACTTCATCTTGCTAATTTGCAGCAGTTTGAGAACGAATACAGAAGAATAAATAACCATCATGAGTGTTTTTTGTGATTTGAACTGCTGAATGTGTATAAGTGTAGGCGGAGGGCACTAATTGACTACTGGTTATGCCAAACTTTATTGCTCCAGGCATGCAACTAAATGTTAAAGTCAAAAGGATTGTCACGTCCTGAGTCACTGTGCCATTATGATGGGCCTCAGCCATAGGAAAAACAGTGATGTCATTTTCCTCCTCCCCAGTGCTGCACAGTACATATCTGGCTCCCTCCCAACCACAGAGGGTGCATACATATATATTCAGGTAAACATGAAACACATTTCAACAACAAAATAAAAGCATAATTGTATAGATGACATGCCATGAAACTTCTATAAGAAGATAACCTCAATATAGCTGCATGTCATCCACTAAGGTTTTCTGTTGCATGGGTGGTATGTCTAGTGGGCCATTGGTGAGACCCACAGACGCAACCACATGCGTGCGGGCACTTTGGTCTATCACAGTTAAGTCTAGTTGTCAGAATACACTGAAACGTGAAAAGTGTGCCGTTTTGCCCCCGCCTATCTTATATGTTGTGCTAGTTTCCCAGTGCAGCTGCATTATTTGTACCTTTTGGCCATGCACATTGATATGGCATGCTTTTAATGCAGGTGGGCTTCTGTAGCCTATGAGAACCATCTTTTATGTCACCAGATAATGAGAGTGCATCCTATGAGAGCCATCTTTTATGTCACCAGATAATGAGAGTGCATCTGCTCTTAACATGATGGTTTATCACGCACTGCGCATTGAGACTTTGCATGCCAAAACATGTTCCTGATTACAGACTGGGAGTTTTCAGAGTCCAAAATGGTAATCAGCAATGTATCTTGGATCAACAGGTCTCGTAAGAGGTATTTCGCTGTCAGGGTTTCATGTAAATTGAGTCCATTGCCCCATGTGCCATTGGATTAACCCTTTCTTATCTGATTCCAGTATTGAAAACACACAACGTAGATCATTAATTTTATATATTGTTTTTCATCTATCACAAATGATGATGACCATTTGTAACACCCACTTTTGAAATTCAGTTAGAGATATGTCCATATCTCTAATGTCTATAGTATAGACATAAGCCCTATTTGAGTTGCAAATGTTCTTGGACAGTTCGGGCATGGAATTACCACTGTAGATGGTTTTTGATCTATCTATGACTTTTTTTAACAACTCTCTGCTGCATTTCTCCTCTTTTCACAAGATGATGCGCTCTTTTTGACTAGATAATCTATTTTGTGCAAGTTTTTTCCATGTATGGTGGTCTATTTCAAAGGCTTTCAGTGAGTTCTTTATGAGTCCTTGTAGTGCTTCTTTTAGCCACTTTGAGATCATGTACCATTCTCCAGCTCACCATACAGAAGTATCTTTAGCAGGCAATGATTTAGCATACTTACCAGATGACCTGCCCAACAAATATGTCTGCATCAGAATAGTGTCAATGCTAGGGATACCAGATGTGTCACGGACTGTAGTATCCAGAATCTTGTCTTGCCATCTGATGTTCATAACTTTTCTGAGGCAAGTTGTGTGAAAGTTATTTGAGTTTCCTCACATGACGGGTGACGTCTATAACACATGAGTAACTATAAGTTAGATAATAGCACTGGGGGGTACAACTGCTCTGTAAACATTCAGCTTAGGATCTAGTCTGTATGTTAATGCCATTTCTACAACATACATTAGCATACAATCTGCTTAAAATGCTGTCAATGGGAAAACCTTTACCCTTCTGGAGACTTTTCGTTGATGTGAAAATGACTGTCTTCTTGCACTATCACTGGGGATCTTTTTAGGATTTTGATTTTAAGTGAAGAGGAGTTATGCAACATAGCGTTGGCCTCAGTCTTGTCTGACCTATTTCAAACTAGTGGCAAGAAGAGTCAAGACGACTAGAAGTGAAGTTCCACGCAGTGGATGGTTGTGGTTTTAATTGTATAGTAGCCTAATTAATGTTAATACTAATATTGTAATTAATGTAATATTATATTAATATATATTAGGTACTTGGACATCTGGGAAAAGCGTGTTTAGAATATTTTGCTTAGGCTATAAATTTCTTGGGACAATTAGTGACATAGCTTTGAACAGACAGAATTGGAGAGATATGACCTCTGCCCTATGCGCTAACTTCAGCGCAAACGGAAAATGAATGAATGAATATAATAATTATGTTTCATTTAATTTTCATAAATTCATGAACATTATTGATTATTTTTGATGTTAATTAATTATAAAAAATTCATAACTTTTTTCAGGGTTGTCTTACAGACTTGGTTGAGGTATCGTTGAATTGCAATTTTCAAGGGCTATTTAACTATAGTATTTTGTTAATGATGTAGCATTATTTTGAAAATTGTATCCAAGAACCTATAAATAAAATTTAAATACTAAGACTAACTAAATTAAAAATACTTCTAAAATTCTTCGGTAGCGCGCACTTCAATGTTTTATATAAATATGCTAAAATAATGAATCAATGGCATAATAATTAAAAACATCACTTAAAAATAAAGTTTATTAGTTATTTAGTTCATCCACTTTAAGAAATTATTGTTACAGACATAGTCTCTATATGCCTACGCAATTGATGAAAGTAACTCAAGTGAACCTACACTCATTCCCAGAAGCCATTTTGAATTCTCCGCGCAGGGTTGCCAATCGGTGGTACTACTAATGTTACTGAAATAATCTTTTGTCTGTCCCCCAGGTAAACAATGGTTGAATAATTCACACTTGCCGTTAAACGTAAGTGTGGAAGCTTCAGCTGTCGTTTCAAGGCCAGATGTGTCGCCTTGGTTGCATTAAGTTCATTTTTTTGTTCAAGGCTATCTTGATGTTTTCTATCAACCGTGTTCTTGGTCTATCTTTTCAAAAGTAACCATAGTAAAGGTAGGGGCCTATGTCACATTCAGCAACCTGTCGTCGGGATGAAGATAACTCTTTGTCACTTTGTGTACTACACCGCATGAACTATTAGGTGGGGTGACCAGTTCCCTTCCTTGAGACAACGCTAGATAGCTCTGTAAAAATCCCCATATAACCCCAGACTATATAGACCTACCCGGTAGTGCAATATAAATAAGGCTGCGACAGTAGGTAAAAAGACGACAATTGAAATTTTAAGTTACTGAAACTAAATGAAGTGTGGATTCTAAATACCATAATAAGAAGGAAGCTACAGTATTTTGAACACTTAAATTAATATGATGATATCGATAGGCTTATTCTGGATTACAGAGTGCCAGGCGACAAAAGGGAGGAAGACCAAGAAAACGATGGACCAGCGACATCAAAGAATGTATAAACATTTCTATGGCCAATGCATGCCTGCTTTCCCGGGACAGAGATGCGTTCATAGTATCCACGATTGAATATGGAAAGAATATGTCACTTGATATAGTCAATCAATCAACCAATGGCCTGCTAAGTGGTGTAGGCGATCATGTTTCTCTCTGTCTCTTGTATTGTCAATAAGCTCGGTTGGTGAACTTCTACCGTGCCACAAGGCCACAATACTAGTCCATCAAGCAACTTTTCTCTTTGTCGTCCCCTATCTCTTCTCCCCTTGATCTTTCCAGTGGTTATTAAGTGTTAAAGTTGTGATCTTCTCAGCACATGCCTTGGAAATTTTGACTTTCTGCCCCTAATGATTGATCTTTTTACGCCAGCATCAATGAGAACCTCTGCATTAGCTTTCCATGGTATTTCCACCATTCTTCTCAGAAACTCTGTAGCCTCTAATTCACTTTGAATTTTTTGCTTATAGTCCATGCTTCACATCCACACACAAAAAAAGAATTGATTCGATATAACATCTCAGCACTCGAATTCGGGTCTGCATTTCTAGACTTCCATTGCACAAAATGGTTCTCATTTTTGTAATGCTGATTTGGTTTGTGCTGTTGGGCTCTTTATCTCACTTGAGCTCAATTTAACCTTCTGGTGTTAACAGGATGACAGGATATTTCACTTTTTCAACTTGTGTTAATTTTGTGTCGTTAATTATTATGTTGCATCGTGGTGGTGTATGTCGCTTCGAGACAACCATTATTTCTGGGGGTTTTCCCCCTCTTTTTTAAACTGAGACCTTTGTTATTCACTTTGCCCTTTTCACTTTCTTTCACTACTTTATCTAACAGGGTTTATAGTTCCTGTTCGCTACCTGCGATCAGTACTGTGTCGTCAGCATATCTCAAGTTATTTATATTGCATCCTCCGACTTTTATTCCTGGCATATCTTCTATATTTTGCATAATGTATTATGTATACAGGGAGAAAAGATCCGGTGACATTACACAACCTTCCCTGACATAATTTTCTATCTTGTGAAATCTACCTATAGTGTTGTTAACTCTCATCGCCGCCGTTTAGTTCCAATACATATTTCTTACTATTCTTAGATCTTTCCCATCGACGTTAAGATTTTCTAGAAGTTTTATAATCTCAGAATGATTCACCTTCTCAAATGCTTTGCTATAATCTATGAAGCACAGATAAAGGTCTTGTTGTACTTCTATGGACATCCCCATTACTGTTCTTACTATATATAGAGCATTTCTTGTGCCTTTCCTTCTTCATTATGTTTTGTCACTACTTGATATAGCAGGTACCCCCCCCCCCCAAAAAAAAACCCCCGTCAAAAAGGTAACTCCAATTGTTGTGTGCAAATCCATCGTTTTCATTAGTCGTTTGGTGATATTTTTTTTAATCGGTAGGATTTACCCTTTTTTATGCTTAATTTTTAGGATTTACTCATTTAAAAAATAAATCCATTCAGGCAAATTTGTTTCATCATCATCAAGTGCCGTCTCCACAACGAAGGTTGGCTGCAACGTATCTCCAACATCTCCTGTCTCTTGTCTTGTTGGTGCACTCTGCTAGCCTGTAACCTGGCCATTAAATAAATGTGTATATATAACCCAAAACGACGACACAAAAAAAACCACTCATAGAGGGAAAAATCACAACTGTGACGGGGTGCAAAGGGAACGCATTGCTCTAGGCGGACCCAGGGTTAGCAGATAACCAAGATCCCAAATGTACCTCCACGCGGTGCACCCTGGAAACAGAAATTAATTCAGCAGCTCGAGCTGATTCTGGCCAAATCATTTGGGAATCGTGTCCGAGAATGTGGAGGTAGCAGATGGAAAGAGATTTGACTGCACAAGAGACAGACAATATCTCCGACACCACCAGCATCACCACATATAGCGACACTGTCGACATACAGTGAAGCAAGTCAGTCCAGTCCGAACATTGGAGGGGCGGCCAATGTAAAATGCACGTAAAGGTAGATGCATGGCGAGAGACAAATAGATTTCATACCGAGTACAATGAAACAATGAAAGGGCAGAACAGCGCTAGAGGGCAGCGCGAACTGCAAATAGAAAGTGAAAAGTCCCTAGGAAAGGGGAACTACAAGCTCCGTCAGCTCGAGACGAGCTTCTAGTTACCTGTGTTCCTTACAGGCAGAGACCCAGACCCATCCATTGGCGTTTGGTAAAGCAAGAAGACCTAACCCAACTCTTATGTCGAGCCTTCCTAAACCGGAAATATGCTCGCGAAGAGAAAGGGTTCTGTACCCGATAGGCTTAGGCAAGAAAGGGACAACGATGGTAGTCCTGGCCCAACTCTACTGTCAAGGTTTCCTATAACGGATGTACACTTGCAGAGAGAAAGGGTTCCGTACCCGATGGGCTCAGGCACAAAAGGGACAACGATTTAGCGCTGGCCCAACTCTACTGTCAGGTTTTCCTACACCGGAAATACACTTGAAGAGAGAAAGGGTTCAGTACCTGATGGGCTCAGGCGCTATTGGGACAATGGCGCTCAGCTCGAGAACGCCTTGCTCTCAAACGCGTGGTGTGAGACTCGAACTTGGACAAAGGGTACACGATGTCGGTGAATGACACCTCGGCTAAGAGGGCGAAAGAGCCAGGGTCCAACTCCTCTGTTGAGTTCTTCCCCTTAAGGAACCAGGCTCATGGACCATGGATGAGAAACGGTTCAGTACCCAATGGGCACAGGCACAGCACGTCCAATTACACGAGGCAAGTTCATAGACAGTGGAACACCTTGTGCGAGTCAGACGAGAGCAAAAATCGTCTGGGCGAAGAGTCACCACTACGCGTGCCTGGAGACAGATATAGAGGCTGTCACAGGCTAAGGGTAGCCCACCCGAATTGTCAAGGCATGCCGAAATCGGATGTGTTAGGCCTACAAGGCGCATAACGGTGACACAACGTAATTACGCTCCCGGCGAAAATCGCACGGATATCCGTGATGGTTACAATGGAGCGAACGAAAAACAAACAAACAACTGTGGCAACGTTCGGGCCAATCTATACTGTTTGCATCCCACTTAGCGTTACCACTGCTTGGCTTTTCCCCCAAGTTCTTGGCTTTTTCGATCAGACCTTGTGACCTTGGGTTATTTTCTTAAAAACTTGACTTTTTTCTTTGGGCAATTTCTTAAAGAGAAATCCTTATTAAATTATCTCTAATCGTTCCGCAATAAGTCCCGTTGATTGTTTTTGTGTGTTGTCTTTTAGTTTTTAGTTTCTTTTCCTCGTTTAATTTTAATTTGCTTTTTCGACCCTTCTGGGTTTCAATAATTGTGTCGTTCTGAAAGCTAGATAATAATGCCATATGTACAGCTAGTAGCAATTCTAACTCATCACTGAAATTTGTATATAAATGGTGCTTTCAAATAATCAAATTTTATTACTGTGTTGTTTATTTACTGAATGTATAGCCTATATCTCGTATAATTATTAAGGATATAATCTATGGAAGGAAAAAAAGAATGTGGTCGTTCGAGTATTGCGTCATCATCATCATCATTGAGACCATGCAAAATGCGTAAAACAACAAAGACATGGTATAAGCAACCATTTTTATAGTTAATGGCTCAAAGACGAAGAGCTAAAGCAATGAATACAATCTGATCCTACGAACAAATACATTGTTCACTGTAAAGTGTGTAACATTAATTTTAGAAAAGCGAACACAATTTCCTTGATGTTTCATAAATTGATAAAGAAACATAGTGAAACTTTTGATTTGAAAAGGAAGAATACTAACATTCCTTCTTTTTTTTTTTTTGCACCTCCAACAGAATCAACATTGCAAGAGAATGTTGCGAATGTAACATTGTTGTTGACAGCATTTATGGCGGAGCATCGCATGCCCTTTTCACATGCTGATCATTTAGTGGAGTGTTAAAAAATAATTTCCAGATAGTGTCATAGCTAAATCCCTATCACTGAAATGGACTAAAGCGTCCTACATAATGCAAGATGGTATTGTACATGAAGAGAGGAGTCATATTACAAAGATATGTCAGCAGAGATAATTTTCTCTTATTACTAACGAAAGTATTGATATTTAATAAGTCAAATTTTAGCCATTGTTGTCCGATACTATGACGACTCAACGTGTAGAATCATTGCTGACTAGGTCCCAACTCCGCTGGATTGACCACATCGTCCGTATGCCAGACAAGCGCTTTCCAAAGAGATTATTCTATGGGGAACTGTGCGAAGGTAAACGTTCAAGTGGAGGGTAGAAAAAGCGCTTCAAGGATCACCTAAAAAGCTCCCTCAAGCACTGCAGCATCGATCCTAGCTCCTGTGAGTCTACAGCACTTGATCGCTCAGCCTGGCACACCCAGATCACTGCTGGCATCACGAAATTTGAAAAATAAAGAACACTGCGGGCAATCCACAAGCGCAATAAGTGGAAGAACAAATTATCATACCCCGAATCTTCAACACTCCTGCATGCACTGCAATAGAACTTTCCGTGCACGAATCGGACTCATCGGGCATCTACAAATTCACAAACCAATTTAGTTAATTACAAATTTTAAGATGTTTTTTTTCCATCGCATTTACTGTTTTTCATGCCATGCTCATCTTCGCTTGCGAAGGAGGAACAACTTCATCATCAGAGTCAATGACGCGCTGCTTAATTGTGTAGAAGTTGAGGATGCAAGTAGTGCTGGTCTTTATAAAGAACTGAAACAATTGTTTACAGAGAAATCCATTCCATTAAGTAACATAATTGGGTTTGCCAGTGTCAAGTGTTTAACCATGACAGAACTTAACAGTGGATTTATTGATCATCTGACAAAAGATGTACCATATGTATTTACCATAGGTTGCATATGCCATTCTTTCGCTTTATTTGTTAATCATGCATGCAATGTTTGTTATCATGACTTGAAATATTCCTTAAACATGTGTGCTGCTATTTTACTCGAAGCAGCAAGCGTACATTCCACATGATACAAGATCTTGTGAAGACTCCTAATCACCGAATGATGAAAATTTATCAAGAACGCTGGCTGTCAAGGGGCAATGCTATCGCCCGCATTCTTGAACAATGGGATGCTGTAAAACTTTTTTTTGAGAGTGAAACTCCAACAGATAAAGTCGATGGAGCAGCAGCGATTTTTAAATTTATGTGTACACCTGGAACCAAACATATACTTCTATTCCTCAATTATATTATTGGAAAGGTTGACAGAACGAACTTGGAGTTTCAATCAGAACATCTGCGTGTACATAAAGTGTTTGCAAACATTTATGATGAATACAGAAATATACTTGACATTTTTATCTGATCTGACGTTATACAGTCTCGTCATCTATCGGAGATTGATCCATCTGATGTAATACATAAAAAGCTGGAAGATAGTGATGTTGGTGGTAGATGTGAAAATATGTTGAGATTACAATCCCTTGGAGACAAAGAAAACCAATTTCGTCATGACGTGTTGTCATTTTTAACAGATTTATGTGTTTAAGGAAATGATTTCCCCTAACATATATAAATGAGAGTTCTTGATGTTCAGGAGTCTTTATCACGGAATTGTCGTTTAAAGTAATTAATTCCACTTGCCTCAAGATTTCCATCATTAGTACCTGAGAATTAACTGGACAATTTACAAGATGAATGGAAGTTGTTACTGAATTCAAAAGAGTCTCTTGGAAATATTAATAGTCTCAATCCCGAAGCTTTCTGGTGTAAATTAATTTCAATTAAAGATGGCAACAATCAGCTGAAATTTGAATTGCTTTCAAACTTTATGTGTGGATTAATGACACTTCCAAATTCATCAGCATTCATGGAAAGAATATTTTCACAAGTAAATATGGTGAAAACAACACTAATAGATTACATGCTGTTACAGTAACAAACCGGTTAATGACTAAGCAAGCTATTGCAAGAAATAATTATGTCACTCGTGAACACCACCAAAAACTCTTAATTTTCTGATGTTACAGAAGGCCGTTGTCATCAACGTTATGTAGAAAGAGTGAGGAATAGACAGAGACAGTTACCTTCAGTAACGCTACTCAAAAGTGACGATGTGGATGACTATGATTCAATTGTTGATGTTTAAACTATTGTAACTTTTGTACTGAAGTTATTTCTTAGTCTACAAGTTAACTTAATACAAGTACAGTGTTTATGTTACCATATCGGTTGTTCATACATACATACATACATATATATATATAAGATATATATACCATTAACAATGTAAGCTACTTGTAAATAAAATATAGTGTATATCATATAGTATGGCTTATATATCTGCTGATTGAGTAATTAATATAATACACCCTCTTGTCTCCTAGAAAACAAATAATAAGCACTTAATACAGTGTTGCCAGCTCCTTTTGTGAGCTCCTTATATATATATATAAATAAATAAGAACTTGGCTTATCTTGCCTTTTTTGTCCTCCGAACTTGGGGCGTTTCAAAATGTTGGGTGGTAACGCTGAATAGTTGTACTTTTTGACAAAAAAGAGCTGGCAACTCTGTATGAAGTGCTTATTATTTGTTTTCTAGGAGACAAGTGGGTGTATTATATTAATTACTCATTCAGCAGATATATAAGCCATACTATATGATATACACTGTATTTTATTTACAAGTAGCTTACATTGTAAAACATTTATATTATATTATTATGTTACTATCCATTCTCAAAAAGTGCACGTGCAAACGACCGTGGGCGGGGAAACAAAGATGAAGTTCAACAAAACTGAAGCCGAAGCTGTCGTCTTGTTTTAGTTGTCTCTAGAGTCTAGTAACTCTGAAGTTGATCTAGGCTTACTTAAAAGTAAATAACTGTACTGTACTCAGTAGGCCTATTGAAAACATACTAAGGTTTATCGTAATTATTACGAAGACGGAATAAGCAAAACTAATAATAATTAATAGTATAATTAATAATAATAATAATATTTAATATTATTATTATTTATAATAATAATTTAATTTATATTAGGATGATCAATAGATGATTATTATATTATTATTATAAATAATATTCTTTGCTATCTCAGTTCAGTCTATTGAATAGACTATTCAATTTCATAAAATGGAAGCCATGATTATTCATTATATTTAGGCAGCCAAATGAAAATGCTCATAAATTTTTGCTTGTTGAGTCACAACAGACATGTGTAGTCTTTCTTTTCTAACTGATGCAAAGCAGGATAGCATACGGTGAAAGTACAGAATAGTTCTCTGCTGTGCTATAAATAGCACACTGTTGAAAATTTTAACTATCCAACGTCATGGATTCCTGTGTAACACCAATCAAAATAATGGCTGCCGTGACATCACATCCTGACAATCCCACAGTTCAACTCTAGACACAGACGAACTTATGCATAATCTGTTTGTTTTACAATTTACACATTTTTTACAATTTCCTATTATTTGTGGTGAGTATTTCTGTCTGCTATACACGGAGCGAGGTGCGCCCACACATTAGAAATAATTCAAATATTATTTCTAATCCTAACCTTACTCTAAGTACTTAACCGCAAGCTTACCAAATCACACAACAAAGGTCAGGTAACACCTCGACACTAGAGCAAAGGTCACAGCGGAGAACTATAATGTACTTCAGCCGTAACATACTACAGGGGCATGAAGGCCTACTAATGACTATTTATTATGAATATTATAATATTAATTAATTTTATATAATTGTAATGTAATGATATATTATTCAAATCAAGTATTAGGCGCATTCGTCGTTCAAGTAACTGTTGTGACCTTTGGCCTGGATTCACAGTGTTTTCTAACCTCCACAACCTCCACCGTTTGACTTTGCAGTGTTAGATAAGTTGCGTAAAATTATAGATTTTTGGTAAAGGTGGGTTAAAAGGATTAGAATTAGTTTTATATATTTTTTTGGGAGAAGGGTTAAAATCAGTGTTTAGAATTAATTCTCTAAGAATTCTCATTCACAAAGCCACATCGCACGCTTGGACCCTCCTTTTTGCTTCTGCGGTGTGACATCACGGCACCATTACATTTTATTGGCAGTGCGTGGAAATCCATGATGTCAGATAGTTTGAAATGTAAACATTGTGCTATTTATTGTGCAATGGTTACTTAAAAGAAAAATTTATCAAATAATAATAATCACTCAGGAGCCTACACCTATTTCTTCTTCAGCGTACATACTCAAACTCCTGCTGAATTTCTCTTGTAGCAGGACCATGGTCCTATTAGATTTCCAGCATGGAATGTAAGTCCACTACAGCTCTGGATGTAGTCCAGAGGATGGAAATCGGAAATGTGTTGTGTCGCCGTTTTATTTGCGCCAATGGCCAGACACATCAGTCTTCGGCGGGCTGGGCTGTGATTTCTGTCTGGGTTGTCTCCCCTAGCCTTTCCATCTCCCGATGGTGGTTGCAAGCAATTTTGAAAAAAAATAAAATCTCCCCTTCCCAGCACGCTTCTGTCATGGAGTTAATAACTCCATGCCTGCAACATGAGCTTATAGTGGCTCATAGTCGCTTGAAACTGCCAGTCACTGGACACATAGGGTATTTCAGTGGGGATATCAGTTCCGCCTGATATCCCACCCCGTCCTGGTAGGCAGCAGCACTGATTTGGTCCGCGGCTTCTCAATTGCAGCTGACACTCCATATATGGACTCCATATATGGAGATCATCTGTGAACGCGCATGGTAGGGATCGGTAGGCCTATAGGCTTAATATATATATATATATATATTAAGTTTCTGAATTATTTCAGATAACATACTATACATTTATGCGTTTGGAAAGACAAGACACATCTGTTGTGTTTCATAAGGCATCTTCTGCGTTCGCTCTCTTATAACCACAATGAATAAATTGTGTGATTTCCACCGGGGAGCATGAAGTATGTTGTACTGCATTTTCCACAGTTGAATTGTTATTTGCACCTTGGTTGGCTCACACCTCCGAGGTCCAGTACATCCATTTTCATCATGCCTTAATTCGGGTAGTGTGCTTTCTTAGCCTTTGACAGCCTGCCTATCTGTCAACGGACATCTGGGTGTGTAATGACTCTTCGCAGAGACTGTTATCATTCATGTCTATCTCACACAGGGTGTTCCGCAGTCAGCAAACTTGCCTTGTGTAATTAGATGTTCTGTACTGAATCTTTTCTCATCTACAAGCCTGGTTCCGGTTAAGGAAGAACTCGACCGAAGAGTTAAACCTTGGCTCTTTTGCCTTCTTAGCTGAGGTGTCATTCACCAAAATTGTGAACTCCTCTACCGAGTCTCACTACGCGTTTGGGGGCAAGTCTGTTCTTGAGCTGAATGTCCTTGTCCCATTTGTGCCTGAGCCCATCATGTACTGAACCCTTTCTCTCTGTGAGGTTGTTTCCAGTATAGGAAAGCTTGACAGTAGAGTTAAGCCTGACTACTTTCTTCTCCGGGCACCCATGACTGGGTTTGGGTCTCTGCCTGTAAGGAGCACTTGTAACTAGAAACTTGTCTTGAGCTAACAGAGCTTGTAGTTCCGATTTTCTTGGAACATTCTTGTAACACAAACATTCTTATCAAATAACAACATATTAAACACAAAAAACAACAATTAAAACATGTAGTCACGATCACTTAGCCATGCCTCGCAGTACTCAATTTGATAATAAAATGTGGCTACAAAATGGCCAACGTCGCTCTGGAAATTCGTTGACAAAACCAGCCAGCTTTCTCCCTTCTTGCAATCATAATGAGTAAAGGAATTTGACCTTTAAACTGTGACATATTCCTAGCTTCGCTTGACGGGTTTTATACGTTACAGGATCATTACTTCGTGAAGTTCCGTACTCGGGAATTGGGCAATGTCGTATGTAGCGGGATTGCGCCCGCAGGCACAATGTAGCCTGTGCACATAGGTGCAACACTGCGACTATAGAGTTGTAACGGTTAAATAAATAGAACAAAAGTGATCAATTTTCCTACAGAATTTATAAGAGAAACTTCATATGATACGCATTCCTTTACTCAATATATTTTTGACAATGAATCAAAATTACAAGATCAGAGAACTGTTTATTCAATAATATGAAATAATATATCTTAGCATAATGGTGACATTGACTTTTTGGAATTTCTTGGCAGTACAGAAACAAAATTTGTAACTAATTTATTCCTGACCAATATGCGCAAGCAAAAAAAAAAAAACTACTATTGCTAGAGCTTCTTTTGGCATAGCTGGTTACATTGTCATCTGGAAGCTGAACAACTCATTCTGCATTCAAACTTCAATTCGATTTAGCTACTAATGATGAAACTGTACCATCATTGTGTTATGAGCCACTTTACCAAATGTAGGTTTGATATGAACAGTATAGTTTATTCATAAATCTTGTAGTGTCAATAAGATTACACAGATCTGCACTACATAAGAAGTAGAATTAACAGTGCTACAAGCAGTGAAATAAGTGCATAGACACACCCTGTATGTGTATATAATATTTATTTATTTACTCAAACCAGGAATGGCTCGCAAGATGCGTACAAAGGCTTTGAATTCCAAAAAGAAGTCAAAAAAGGTGCAGTCTTTGGAGATTGCATCTATTGAATCCTCAACGCCCACAGTCAGAGAATCGGAGAGGGCAGAGACAGAAGAAACACCACAAAAATCAGATGAAGTGGGAAGAAAAGCACAATGTGACCTATGCAAGCTGTCATACTCTACAGAGAAGGTGCTCATATTGCTAATATAGTTTTAATACATATTTCCTGCTAATACATTATTTCCTGTCTGTTTTGCCGTAATATACTGAGAAGTTGCTATAAAAATGGATAATTCATCTGCTTACCTGCACAATGAATGTGTCTAAGTGGAAGTTTTATCTGCAGTGAAAGTGTAGAAAATTTAGAGTCACCAGTTTTGAATACCTTTTTGGTTCTCTTACCAACAGTATGGTGATTGCTATGAAGAAGTTAGAAGGAGGTTGACTACCGTGTCAAAAAAGCTGATACAATTGAAAAACATCTGGCTGAGCTGCTGCATAACAACAATACTAATGTTCTTAAGAGCTTGCATATTCCCAGTGGCAGTATACGGTTATTCTTCTTCTTCAGAGTTCATTCTCAAACTCCTGCTGGATCTCCTTTGTAGCAGGACCATGGTCCTACTAGATTTCCAGCAGGATGTAGTCCAGAGAATGGAAATGCGTTGTGTCGCCATTTTATTTGTGCCAATGGCCCGACACATCCGTCTTCGGCGGATTATATGGTTATGAATCCTGGACAATCACGAGCAAAGTGAAAAATTAAATAGCAGCATTTGAAACAAAATGTTAAGAAAAATCCTCAGAATACCATGGACCAAAAAGCTCACTAATATAGCCTTCCTGAGAGAAATGAATGTAAAAGAAAACTGGCTAAACAACAAGGTTCCAGATAACTACAATATTTTGATTATTTCAAATGCCATGATGTCCTAGAGAAGACCATAATGGAAGGGATGATACCAGGGAGGTGAACAATAGGCAGATCAAGAAGAAGATGAATGCAAGACATCAAAGATCACCTGAACATAACAGAAGCAGGAAGACTGGCTCAAGATTGACAGAAGTTTCAAAAGGCTGTGATGACTTACATCCTGTTCAAGATATGCTACCTGATGATGATGATCTGCAGTGAGTGGTAGTTTTATCTGCTTACCTGCACATTGTGACTTAGTGGTAGTTATATCCACTTACCTGCACATTGTGACTTAGTGGTAGTTATATCCACTTACCTGCACATTGTGACTTAGTGGTAGTTATATCCACTTACCTGCACAGTGAATTGAGTGTATCTAAGTGGTGGCTTTATCTGTTCTGCACAATGAGTGTCTAAGTAGTGGCTTTATAGGCGTACCAAAAATAAAGGGTGCATCAGAAATGTAAGGAACAACATTTTCAGAAACTAAATTTGTGAAAGAACAACCTAAGAAGAGATGATTTAAAGTACTTTTCCTACTTTGAAATTTTAAGTAGAAGAACTGGATACCCCATTTGAGAAGGAAGTTCATGTGAAAGTGATATCTGATAATTGCCCTGTTCTGAATAAATATCAGAAAATGTAATGGTTGCTGACCATTAAGAAAATCACAAACACAATATTCTGTCTATCCAATAAGATTCAGACAGCAACACTAAAAATAACCAATCACTTCCACTAGCTTAGAACTCAACATACCTCAAGATTACCTGTGACAAAGGTAATTACCTGTAAAATGACCATTGGTAAAGTAGATAGACAAAGCTGAGTAAAGAGGAAAATAGAGAATGGGCATAATGAAAAAGTTGTCAGGTACAAACTGGGGGAGCAAACAGTAAAGGATTGAAAAATTGTATATATAAAGAGTTAAGTTAGTATTTAAGTATGACATCAAGTCTATGCTACAGTTCAGCAAAATAAACAGCACAGAATCCAGCTGTATTTGTTATCACATAAACAATTAAATCAACACCCATAATGGCTATAAAAACAATGTGTGCCTATAGTCACTGGAAGATAGACTGGGCATGAGTGTACAAGACTCCTAAATCACACAATGAATTACATATAGATTAAATAGTTTATGCCAGGGACATTCTAGAGAAGAATAACTTTAAATGATACAAGATGGAGATACAACAAAAGATATTTCTACCAGAATTGCATTGCATAAGTGCATTCAGCCACCTTTTAAACATCTGGGGTAAAAAAATAAGTAATTATACCAAACTGTGGCTGTTTAACCTTTAGCAAGCCAGATTAAAAAATACGAAACTACTCCCTGCCACCGGATTCTTTTTTGAAAATTTGCGTTATTGATGGTGACTGTTTTGAAAATGATAATTTTTTGGTTGTTGAAGATATATAAATTATATTTGCACATATAAATAAAGAATTGAATCTGCATATATTGGTGTAATTTATGTACGTGTGTGTGTGTGTGATACCAGATGTATGAGAGAGGTAAAGTTTTTCACCAAAAAACATAATTCATAACAAATAAAGAGAAAAATATTAGTAAAAAATAACTTACCTTACTTATCGAATTCCTTGGCAAAGCTGTACACTAAATCACATGCAAATCTGTTGTATTTATGTTCTTTCATTCCGAAATTATCAAAATATTGCATGGGGAACTGTATAAAACATGTAGAAAGGCAGTAAAATCATTCTTTGGTCTTAGGTCTAAAGTCATTTTTGGTGCCACTTCAACATATTCGATATCAAGCCTTTACAAGTCCCCAAACCAACACAACATTCTGTATATTCACTGCTGTGAAACTAAATAACGAAATAATTCATGATTCAAGCCACGATTCAATGTTGTTTTATTCTAAATACGATGAAAGAAAGGTCTATAAAACCGATCAACCATCATGGCATCGTACCGGTATGCAGATGTGGTCAGATTAATTGTTATAACACGTGTATCTTCCACCTCGACATCATTACAACAATCATTTAGGAAATGGGAATGTCCCGGCCTCGATTGTGCATGACCAGAACTATATACAAGCTGTGGTAGGCCTATTTCGCACGATGTCTCATTGAGCGAGTGCACGCGACAACAGTAAACAGCCGCCATCTTTTTTTTGTCAATCACACTTGACCAAAGCGTGGTGTAGGTTAACCCAATTGTCATATCTGTATGTGGTTGCAAATGTTGGAAAATAACAAATGAATTTGAGAAACTAAATTCATTTGAAAATAAATGTCTTAGAATACTCTTAAATATTGGTTGCGAAGAATTCAAGCAAGTAAGAGAAGATACTAAACAGTAATATTTTTTTTAACAACAGTAAGAAGAAAATGATGAACGTATTTTGGTCATGTACTTTGAATGAACGAAAACAGACTGCCACAACAAGCATTAGAATGGGTACCAAATGACCAAGCAAGATTTTTCATAGAACAACCATCAAAGAGACTATGGGTCTCAACAACATGCAAGAATTACACACAGTAGCATCATATCACTCAAACATGAGACCCCTGGTTTCTGTCATATGCAGCATATTCAGCACAGAAGGAACATAGATAGATGACCATGGACAAGTTCTCCACCAATTTTGACGCAAAAGCATTCACAAGAGCAATAGAAATTACCTTTACAATATAAAAACGATACACACAGGAAAGTAGTACTACTAGCAGATAAACTTTGTCAAAACAACAATGAAACTGCACAGGTACACTGAACAGAATGAAATGAGGGCAATACTTAGCTCAGCTGTCACATAATTTTTTAGAGGGTGTGATTCAGTAGCTATACCTACACACTGCAAAATCAAAGGAAATCATGGTGTACATGAACTGGTGTATGAAGTTAAGATTGATTTGTCTAATTCTATGTTCCTCTATTTATCACTCCACATTTTTTTGGTCTTTTCTCACTAATATTTTCAACACATTATTTCAGGAGCTAACAGAGCATCTACTGTCTCTAATGCATCACACAAAAATGGAAAATAAAGAGCAGCAGTAAGTGTATTGTGATACTATAAACTAAATATGGAGTGTCTGTCTGCAAGTGTCATAATTATATCCATGTTTAAAAAAATATATTTTTGTTACAGACTTCTGCATTAACTCTTTGTCTCCGTGCGGTTTTCCTGCTATGCCGAACACGATAGTAAATTCATATTAAAATGTAGATTTGAGCGGCTTTTCGGCATAGTGGGTCTCCAAAATGTAGATATTAGCGGCTCGGTGGATATAAAGAGTTAAGGTCATTTTTTTTATCCAGGCCATTGTTTCTTAATAGGGGATTGTCATCTCTCCCCATATGCATTTTGAAGACTCCTGGAGATGGGGGTCATTTTAGACTCATAATTATTGAAGGACGCTTGCCTATTGGAAGTGTTTATTTGAATTAGTGTGAAATGTTAATAATAATGTGGAAATAATTACATCAGATTTTTTTTTCTTCCTCATTCTTCTGTCTGAGTTATACGCTAATATGGATTTCTTCAATGAACTAAACCATGATCAACAACCCTGAGACATGTCCTTAGAGCTTGTTCTGCAGACCTTTTTCAAAGGGCCATTTTATATTTTTGCGATGTGGTACAATGGGCAGTTCTATAAAGTATGTTCTGTGTTTTCTGCAGATTATCCACATCACACATATCTGTGTTGCCAATTCCAAACTTTCCATACATGTTGTTTTAGTATTGTGGCCTGTTGGTGTTCAGGATGGTATGGAAAGATGGCATTATTTCTCTCGCTTTTGAAAATATGAATAAGAATGAAGTAAAGACTAACAATAGCAATGTCTATAAAGTAGGCCTAAGTATAATTTAAAAAAAGATATTATAACATCTTGCAAGAATAATGTATCCGTATCATGTTAGAATAAATCAACGGTTGATACCAATCTTTAATACTCAAAATCACTGCATATCTGGTCTATTTTGAAATTATACTTAGACCTACTTGATAGACATTGTAAGCATCAAAGAGTGTGGACACACAAAACAAACAAGAGCCAAACAACCATGACTAAATAAATGAAACATTCAGACTTCAACAGTCTGACCCACAGTAGCTTCTCTGCAAACTATAGGGAACTCATAGCAATCTAAAACAAGCCGCACTATCAATCAATCAAGTGCCATGCCGACTGGCGTAGGCATCATTTATTCTCCACGACTCTCTGTCTCTTGTGTTGCCAATAAGCTCGGTTGGTGAGCGTCTACCGTGCCAACATACATGCCCATCTAGTAACTTTTCTCTTTGTCGACCTCTATCTTTTCTCCCTTTGATCTTTCCAGTGGTTATTAAGTGTTCAAGCTGTGTTCTTCTCAACACATGCCCTAGAAACCATGACTGTCTGCCACTAATGTTTGATATGATTGATCTTTTTACGCCAGCATCAATGAGAACCTCTGCATTAGTTCTCTTTTTCTTGGCTGTCCATGATATTTTCAATCTTCTCAGAAACCACATTTCTGTAGCCTCCAATTCACTTTGAATTTTCTTGTTTATAGTCCATGCTTCACATCCATAAAAAAGAATTGGTTCGATATAATATCTCAGCACCCGAATTCCGATCTGCATTGATAGACTTCCATTGCAAAAAATGGTTCTCATGTTTTGGAATGCTGATTTGGCTTGTGCTGTTTGGCTCTTTATCTCATTTGAGCATCTACCTTCTGATGTTAACAGGGTGCCAAGATATTTCACTTTTTCAACTTGTGCTAATTTTGTGTTATTAATTATTATGTTGCATCTTGGTGGTGTATGTCTCTTTGATACAACCATTATTTCTGTTTTCTTCTTGTTTAAACTGAGGCCTTTGTTTTCACTTTCCTTCACTACTTTATCTAATAGGGCTTGCAGTTCTTGTTTGCTTCCTGCGATCAGTACTGTATCGTCAGCTGTACTATACTTAACCAATATCAGACTGGAAGTATAAATGAAAAATTGATTGCAGAAGTGTGATTTTGAATCCAGATAAGCCGCCGAAGACAGACGTGTCAGGCTATTGGCGCAAATAAAACGGCGTTACAACGTATTTCCATTCTCTGGACTGCATCCTGCTGGAGATCTAGTAGTACTGCTACAGGAGAGATCCAGTAGGAGTTTGAGAATGAATGCTGAAGAAGAAGAAGAATCCAGGTACAAGGGCCCACACAAAAAAAAGATCAAAATGTGTTTTTCATAAACAAAGCTGACATAACTGAGCTAACTGAAACATGATTCCTTTCATATCTTAGTAAGTTTTTATTGGATTAAATATATGCTCTATATGTGGAGGTTAGAGTGTTCTATGTGTGGTCTTACATTAGTAAAGTCTGTGGTTCAACTCTTGGTAAGAATAGTTTTTTCTTTCGAAGGTTAAATTAAATGACTTACCCTGTACATTACAAAGGCAATAGCAAGAGAATGCGGCAATCATCACACAACTACACTTATCACCTCCCTGGAACTCCCTAAATGGAAAACAGTATGATAGTTTTTTTTTGACAGAAAGAATATATTCTCCCCATTTGCATTTCTACAGGAAGGCACAATATTGACAGCCAAGATCTTCTTCTTCTCGTTTGGAGTTTGACATGTCTACACAGCAAGTGCAGCCAAGATTTTAGGGGTTCTCCAGAGAAACACATTTTCAGCATACTTCTCAACAGCAAACACCCAATTGTCAACACTTTTTTCTTCACAACTCCAATTACTTTAGACATGAATGAATACATAAATGGGTTGTTATTATGTTATTGATTACATTGACTAGAAAGGGGAGCAAAGAACAGTGACCCTATTACCTGACGATAATATTGTAGGTGACTATAATGAGTTTAGGTGTGGTCTTTATATCTATCTATATATATTCGCTAAACCCTTTGTTGCCTTTCAGTGTCATGGTAGAAGAGTTTTCTGGAGATGGCACTCGTGTGTGCTGAGTATATTGTGGAATTTGTCGCCCCTTTTATTTTGGTGGTCCATTGTTTTCATGGTCGCCCCCTAGGTCTGCTTTCACTGTATCTGTGTAGCATAGCTTGCTGTCTTATGGTAGTCTGCTGATGTGGGCAAACCATTTGATCTGTTGTCTCTTAATATATTCTAATATTGGGGTAGTTCCTTTTTTTTGGGTCTAATGTCCTCATTCCTCACTCTGTCTTTTAGCAATATTCCTAGGATTCTGCATAAGCATTCCATTTCAGCTGTTACAAGTTTGCGCTTGTCTTATGCTGTCATTGTCCATGTTTGACATTGGTAGCACAGCGTTGGCATAATAATTGTTTTGAATAGTGTTATTTTGGTTTTTAAATCTACTTTTTTCTTTTCAGAAGATTGGTGTCATTTGCCCTAGGGCGTGGTATACTTTATTACATCTATTGTGTATTTCTTGCTGTCTCTTGTTATATTGCTCCCTATGTATACGAATTCTGTCACTTGTTTAAGTCTGTTGTTTCCAAAATATATATTTGGTGTTTCTTTCCGTTCTTTCTATCTTCATTACTTCAGTATTTTCTATATTTATCTTCATGTTAAAGGTTTGGCATGTTTGATGTAATCTGTCTGTTTGTCCTTGTTGTTGCTCTTCTAATGATACTACTAGTGCTTGGCTGTCTGTAAATAGTGATTCGTTTAAGAAATCCTTCAGATTGTTTTCTTCCTTTGTCATTGCTACTTTACAGATGTAATCTAAATGTTATGAACAAGATGGAGGAAATTACACATCCCTATCTCACTCCTGAGTGAAATTTTTCCTATGTGGCTGAAGAGTGTTACGCCTCTATACTTAGTGCAGTCCCTCTTATTACTGCCTTTTTTTCTTTCAGATGGGAACAATCACCGCTGTATTCCACTCCTGTGGTATCTTTTGTGTCTTCCATATCACATTGAACAGTCTGTGTAGCCACTTTATACCTGTCACTGTTAGCATTTTTATTAGTTCTATAAGTATGCCGTCTATTCCTTGTTCTTTATTATTTGGTGCATGTTTAACTAGGTCTTCTTCTATTGTATTTATTGTTGTAATCATTTCTCCTTCCTTTAAGTTTAACAGTTGGTGGAAGTACTTTTTCCATCTATCCATGATTTCTTGGGACCTATTTAGTATGTTGCTGTGTTCATCATTGATTATTTCTATTTGGTCGTGTCTTTTTTTTTTTTTTTTACTTAACGGTTTTGTACTTTTTTGAAGATCTTTGGTTCGTTTTGTCTATCCATGATAAGCATTTATCAGTATTCTTGTTATGGCTTAATTTTTTGCAGATTGATGATCTTCTAATCTTTTTTGTCTTGTATGCTCAGTAATCTTCATGTGTTTTGCTTGTTTCCAGTTCTTGTATTTTTGTTTTTTATCTTTAATTGCATTCTTTACCTCTTCTATCCACCAAGCCGTTGTTTTTGGTTTTTATATCTGCATATGTTTCCTGCTGTTTGTATGATGGAATGTTTGAAATATTTCCATTCTTCTATGTGCTGGGTGTTATCTGGTTGCTTTGAAGATTCTTCATTATCTTTTTGAATATATTTTTCGTGCATGTTCAGTTTTCCAATTTCTATATATCTAGTTGCCCTAGGTGCTTTTCTTGTGCTTGTTATTTTTTGCTGTTTGTTTTGACTTATTATTACTGCCTTATCGTCAGTGTCTGCACACATGTTAGGTATTACTCATGTGTTGTTATTTTTTCATCTAGTGTTTACTTTTTGTGAGTATAAGGTCTATCTGGTTCTTGCATTCCAAGCTATTCCATTTATACCATGTGTACACTGGACTTTCTATGTTTAAAGAAGGTGTTCATTATGAAGAGGTTGTGCTTAATGCATATATCTATTAGTTTATAACTGTTGTCGTTAATCTTGTTTCTTGTGTCGCCGAAAGGTAATTTATATTCCTCTATTCCTTCTCTATTTGCGCCAAGATCTGTGTTAAAATCTCCCAAAATATATAGATCATCTTCATTGTTGCTGTTATTTATTAATCTGTTTACATCCTCAAAAAATTCATCCTTTTTTGTTTTCGTTGTGTGACATGTTACTTGGGGCACAGGCTTGAATAAATGTTCTGTTTACATGGTCTATTGCAATCATGACTAACATTGATCGTTCATTCTGATGTGCAACTTGAACTATGTTCATAGTGAGTGTCGGGTCTATGAAAAAGCCCACCCCATGCCTTACTCTTTAAACTAGGTCAACGCCACTGTATAGGAACGTGTAATTTTGATATAGTTTCTTACAGCCCATCTTTAATCCTCGTATCTGCTAGTCCTAGTATTTTGATGTTTCTCCTTTTTACTTCATCTATCAGGTCTTGTTTCTTATTTTTTATTCCACATATGTTGATTGTTGCAAATTCAATATGTTGTTTTTTCCTTCGTTGTTTAATGCTACTGGTAGTCATGTTAAGAAAACTCCATTTTACTACGGTCCATTGTGGTCTCACTGACGGTTTGCTAATCCTGTCTCAGTGTTGTATCAGGAAATTCACATGGTTACACCGTCATCTCCAACTAACACATACAGATAGAAACCACATATTATATGCGAATAGTTCTGAAACATTTACTGGACTTCCATTTGTGGTCACAAGAAATAACACAGCTGTCACATCGTACCATTTTACCGGGTAGTCTTTGGCTGTCCCATTCCATAGAACATCAAAGTGACCCAGAGGCCTGCTGAAGTCTGATGCTTCAGGCCAATATGTGCAGATATTGCAGCTAGGCTGTAAACCATGACACAAAACATTCCATTCTTTGGACTCCATTCTACTGACATGCAGGAGTTTAAGAATGAACAAAGAAGAAGGTGCCTCATGTTGTTTCACCTTCACATAAGCAAAAATATTACTAATTGCTCACATTAGATATAAAAAATAATCTACATTCGCTTCTTGGTTACATATTTATGGCAAAAAAGGGTTCAAAATGTGAGGATTGACTTCATTTTCACCATTTAAATGAAGCAGCACACCGCCTGCAATTCATAGCATGTAACTCTGTAACTGTAAGTGATAATCCCTGGGGATGTCTGGAAAAAAATCAACTTTATAAACAAGACTTCACAGGCAGGATTTTAACACATGACCTCTTGAGCACAAAGCAAACAGCTTAATCACTTCACCATACAGCATATATGCTTGTATAGTAATTACTTAGTGATACTTTTTTATACTTTGTGGTATAACAGTTACAGCTATATGTGTAATGTTTATGATTGAACTTCATTTCGGTGTCCTGTTCAAAATATAATTATGTGATAACTATTTGCATTAAATTGCATCAGATATATTTCATCAGTTTCTATGTTATCATTTCCATCAGTTATATTTATGAATACTTAACATATATCCATTAAAGAGAATTGTATGGTATTTCAGGAAACCAAGTCATATTTGCACTTTGTGTTGTCCCTACTATCGTTTCACTATGGAAGACTATAGAAAGCACATTGCTACAAAGAGGCACCAAACAAATCTCTCCTTCCTCAGAGGGGACATTGACAATAGAAGTGAGGGCGATAAAAGGTATTGGCATGCTTGATGAAAAACCGTTTTATAATTTGTGTGTACAGAATGTATAGTTAGTTGGTCATCAGACACGTCTATATGTGCTTCGATCTCATATTCAATATGTCCTTCAGCATATAGTGACTGACTGTTCCGGTTCTATGTTAGGTGATAACTCTTCTTTTGATTTCTATTTTCTACAGAAGACGAATGTGTCTGGCAATTTGCACAAATAAAATGGTGAAATAGCACATTTTAATTACATGGACTACATCCTGCTGGAAATCTAGTGGGACCATTGTCCTGCTACAAGAGATCCAGCGAGAGTTTGAGAATGAATGCTAAAGAAAAGGATTCATATATACTGCTCATTTCTGTGCAACAGCATGCGCTTAACGTCCAGGTCATTCTAGCCATGGACACCTAACATCTTTCAATTGGTCTAACTCCTTGATTGTATTCAAAATACAGTGAAATCCCATTATAACAACTTGGTCCTAACTGACAAAGTATGTATATAATAACATAAATTTTCTGCCTTATATTTCCATGTATAAACCAATCCGTTAATAAACTGAGGATGTAAATTTAATGTGTCAAAAGCCCATGTATAGGCTGAGGTGGTGGTAAAAATACTATGGAATCCTGTAATTATAAGAAAAAAGGAACAAGCAAAATTATGCTAAAAGAAAATTGGCACAAACTTTAGCAGCCGTAAGATGCACGGCCATTTCTTTCATTAAACCCGTAACCGCCAGGTACCAGCATTGCTCCCAGCTATCCCATTCAGTCAAGAAGGTTGGCTACTGCGGTGGCATTACTGCATTATTTGTGTCTACGAACCTGCATTAAGCTCACATAGAAGTTGCAGAAAGAGCTAGAAATGAAAATTGATTTATTTCAAAATTCCACTATTTTCACCTGCCACTACCGAGGGTACAAACACATTTAAAAAAATCAACATCACGGTTTTTAAAAGTCAGTATGAAATTGAACTTGTGCGAAAGAGCCTTGAAACTTTCTATGTGTTGTAATGAATGTCTGCACCAACTGAATGAATTTCAAATCTTCAGAGTTATTTCAAGTGTTATTTATTATAATGTTAGGCCTAAATTTTTTGTTACTTTCTATATATCATACAATCTCATGTCTATAGACAGTTTATCAATGGTTCTGCTATTTAGTAACAGTATTGCAATGGGATTCCCATATTCTTCCAGAGTTGCTTTTTTAACTTGTTTCGTTAGGATCCATATTCTATTTTGAATCTGCCCTGGGTTAATTTAAAACCATGACCTTTGCATAGTTCATCATTACAGCTTCCTATTTGTACTCAAGAATATCACATGGGACTAATTTGTTCAGATTCGTTACAAAATTAAAACAATATGTGGAGTTTTGAAACAACATGTTCGCAATGGATGATATTATTGGTATGTGCACTAATAACACAGCCTACGATGTAGGTGATTTGCGTACCAAATATAATGGGGAAAGGGACATTGAAGTTCCTTTGTTAGATGGTTGGTTGGTTGGTTGCTGATCCAGCGGTCCATGAGCTCATGCCCTTTGACCTAATGCCATTTGAATGACTGTATTGGTACAGGTAAGTTTTTTTCCCCTCTGTATTTGACATTATTCAGTGTATTTGTTATTTTCTACCGATAATTTAACAAAATTTTGTTGTGCGCGTATTATCAGTGTATAAACAGATCGTCCTACATTAAAAGAGGAATAGCATACAGAAAGTCTTGGCTTATACACGGAAATATACAGAATAAACAATATATAATAAATGTAATTAGGGATTTTGAAAAGTTGTTATATTGGGAAATTTGTTATAAAAAAATGCGCTACATAGGAATTCCACTGTTTTAACTTGGTCCAGCCCCATCAAGGCCAGCACCGTGCCGTGGTGATGGGGCTTAGTTCAGCCATCAGGGGCTGGAAACTAAGACTGGTCGCGCATTCCCATTCGAGCAGGACCATAGTCCTGCCCAAGTAAGCAGAGTGCTGAAGACGGAGGCATCCAGCCAAAAGGCGCACAGATAATCAGGATGCCACGCACAAAACACAATGGAAACATGTCTACATCTAAAAATAGTTATGGTGCCTGCCCTGTGGCGGACGTTCAGGCAGGGACGGTGCCGGGCCCTATACCTCAAAAGGGCCCAACCTCAGTTACTGATAGTCCTTCTCAATTGCCTCGAGGAGCCAGGAGGCAAGGGAATAGAGCTACTGGCCAAACAAACTTTAAACGACCAATAACAATAATGCACTGGAATGCTGAGGGTGTCAACAGTAAAAGAGATGGATACAGCAAAAAATTGGAACTTGAAAATGTCCTCAGTGAAGAACAAGTTAATATATGCTGTATCCAAGAAACACACCTCAGCAGCGACATAGCCTTCAAAATCAGAGGCTACCAGTGCTACCGATCTGACCGAAAGGACAGGCGAAAGGGTGGAATTCTGACACTTGTTAAAAACAATATCAGCGCATGTCAGCTGGAAGTATATATGGAAGGGGCAGAATACCAGATGCTCCACCTAAAAACAGACAGTGCAGAATTCCATCTCCTGAACTACTACTGCCCAAATGATAAACCATTGGCACTAGACACAATTCCAGATAAAGAGAGACTTATGGTGTGTGGTGACTTCAACAGCCACTCTCAGAGCTGGGGCTACGATCATATCGACAAGAGAGGTGAGGAACTTGAGAGCTGGCAGGATGAAAATAATCTCATCCTTATTAACCAGCCAACCTTCTACTCGGCACACCACCTCTACACCAGATCTGGCATTCCACTCACCAGGCCTGGAATGGAACATCACACGTGTCGTTGGAAAGCAGCTTGGGGGTAGTGACCACAGACCAGTATTTTTGGAAATCCACAATGAATTTACCAAGGACAGCAGCACGCTCACTAGGTGGAACTATAAGAGGGCAGACTGGAAAATGTACCAGCATTTAACCAGTGTTCTAGCTAAGGACATGAACTTGGACAAAGACATCAATAGAGCAGTGAGTGAATTTAATAGATGTATACTACATGCTGCTAGTAAAACCATACCCAGGGGGGCACGCAAAAACTACAAACCCTACTGGAGTGATGAACTGGAAAAGCTGCAAAATGAGATGGAAACATCTAGACAGCAGGCTGAGAACAGACCTAGCCAAGAACATCACAATAAATATCAGCAAACAAAGGCTAAATTTCAAAGAGCCAAGTTACAAGCCAGACGGAGTAGCTGGAAAGAAAAAACAGAGTCGCTGAACCTAGAAAGAGATACTAGGAAATTATGGAAACTTGTAAAACAACTAAATGATGAAGGTACAGGGAGAAATACCAGGATCACACTTTATAAAGATAGAGACATTTTAACAGGTAAACATGCAGCTGATTACTTTGCAGATTCCTTTGCAGAAGACAATAACATCAAAGTCAGCCCAGACAAACAACAGGAGGTTCGAGAGAACCAGCAAAACATTGGACAAAGCGAACCTATACCTGAAGTCATGGAGGCACCAATCACAATGAGAGAACTGGAGCATGCAATATCCAAATTGAAAATGAAAAAGTCCCCTGGAGCTGATGGAGTGTCCAATGAAATGATTAGAAACCTGGGAATTGCAGCAAGAGCAAAGCTACTGCAGATCTTTAACACAAGCTGGTCCACGGGTAATGTACCACAGGCGTGGAGAGAAGCAATAATGATACCACTCCTCAAATCAGGAAAAGATGGCAACACAGTCTCCAACTACAGGCCCATCAGCCTCACAAGCTGTCTATGCAAAACAATGGAACGCATTATCAATCTTAGGATGCAGTGGTACCTTGAAAGTGAAAACCTTCTGGTATCACAGCAAGCAGGTTTCAGACAGTGCTACTCTACTGAAGATCAGGCAACCTACCTCTCCCAAGAGATTGAGGATGCCTTCCAAGAAAAGAAACTGGTACTAGCAGCATGGATAGACCTCAGGAAAGCATTTGATAAGGTCTGGAAAGAAGGGCTCCTAAAGAAATTGCGAAATTGCAGAGTTAGCTCAAGAATGTACAAATGGGTAAAAACATACCTGCATAATAGAAGAGCCAGGGTACAATTAGATGGTCGCAAGAGCAAGAAAGTTCTACTGCGTCATGGAGTCCCCCAGGGAGGAGTCCTGTCGCCCACACTTTTCTTGGTTTACATCAATGACCTAGTTGCTGAACTACCACACGGGATCAAAGTGGCAATGTATGCTGACGACCTGGTGATCTGGTGCACAGAAGAACATGCGACAGTGGCCACTAAACAAATACAAAGAGCTATTGATGCCCTAACCTTATGGGCTAATAGATGGTGCGTCAGCATTAACACAGATAAGTGCAGCACTACACTTTTTACCCTCTCACCAAAACAAAAAGCCGGTCATATCAAAATAGATGGAGAGCTCCTGAAAGAAGACAAACAACCCACATACCTCGGAGTTACTTTTGATGATAAACTGACATGGAAGCAGCACATAAACAAAGCAACAACAAAAGCCAGGAGGAAGTTAGCTATCCTGAGAAAACTAAGTGGAACCACATGGGGAGCCAGTGGGAATATACTCAGTAAAGTTTACCAGCAAGGCATAAGACCACCCCTGGAATATGGTTCAGCAGCATGGTGTCCTGCATCAAACACCACATTACAAGATCTAGATAAAGTGCAAAACCAGGCACTTAGAATAATGTTGGGAGCAATGAAATCAACACCAATAGCAGAGATGCAGAAAATGGGAAGAATGCAAACACTTGGCGAACGCAGAGACACAAAAGTACTAATTCAGGCAGAAAAGTTTCAGTGTATGCCAAGTCACCCAATGAAGGAAAGATTCCAAAATCTAGCAATGGGACGACTGAAAAGAAGCAGCTTTATCCATCAAGCTAAACGACTCCGCAGACAACTTACAGACCTACCTGAAGTTGACAGCCCCTTAAGGCCTGTACCAGAACAAACCCCGTGGAGTGAAAGGCATGGAATGCCAATATACATTCAGACCCATGTGAAAGGAATACTAAGCGAGGATGAACAGAACAGTGTGCAGCGAAGGACAGTCACCCTCAGTTTCCTGGATGAGGAATATCCACAAGATATATGGGTCAGAGTATACACAGATGGGTCAGCACAGAATGCCGTGAGGAATGGAGGTGCAGGTGTATATATAGAATATCCACACAAGCCTAGAGATACAATCAGAACACAGACAGGAAAATTCTGCAATAATTATGATGCAGAAATCCAGGCAATTAGTGTGGTAGCTAAAAAACTGCTGAACTCCAGCTCTGACCTACAGCCTGTGGTATTCCTGACAGATGCAAGGTCAGTGCTTCAAGCTCTCCAGTCTGAAAAACTAACAGACTTGAAAAAACTACTTAGCGAATTGTCTTACCAGTATAGGGTAACCATGCAGTGGATACCCTCTCACTGTGGAATACCTGGAAATGAAAAAGCAGACCAACTGACTAAGGAAGGTGCTGCCGAAGACCAACCAGATATACCAATCACCTACCATCAGAAAAAACAGATGATCAAGTCAATAAGAAAGCCACAAACACCAACACAAGATGACTATCATATTATGAACAGACCAGAACAAGTTATAATTCTACGTCTCAGAACAGGACACAACCGACTCCGAAGTCACATGTATACAAAGTTCAAGATTGGCTACACAGCCATGTGTACATGTGGACAGGCAGCACAGAGTGCCAAACATATACTTCAAGAGTGTTCTGAGCATGAAACGCTGAGGCGGACATATTGGCCAGAGGAAACAACACTGGAATCAAAACTCTATGGGACACTGTATGAACTACAAAAGACAGTGAGTTTTATTAAGGAGACAGAATTACAGATATAGACATGTTTCAAGTGAACGAAAGAAGAAGAAGAAGAACTTGGTCCATTAAAATTCCACTGGTCACTCTAGCCATGCTGACAAGCCTGTCTGCTTTTTCCATGTCTCATACCAGCGTGTCCAAGTATAAAAAAGGAAAGTAACTTCAGGACAGAATTCATCAGACTCCAGCCACTGATAGTATAGATATCCCCACTGAATGTTTCAAAGAATGCTCAGAGAATCAGTCAGAAAACACACCAGATCTCCAGCCATATATTGTCCTAACCACCGCTATAACATCCATCATCATCATCCTGCTACCAGTGGTTGTATAGAAAGCACCACTTTCTTCTCTAATAAACTTTCATTTTAATATATGCTGTCCCGCTGAAGACGGATGTGTTGGGCCATTGGCGCAAATAAAACGGCGACACAACGCATTTCCATTCTCTGGACTACATCCTGCTGGAAATCTAGTAAGACAATGGTCTTGCTACAAGGGAGATCCAGCAGGAGTTTGAGAATGAACGAAGAAGAAGAAGATTATATGCTGTGATATATGAATGCCCAAGCACTTCGCATGTGCTGAACTTAGACTCATTGATGTAGACAATAATATCTCAGAGTAATTCTCATTGATCAAGCTTGGGCTTCTGAAGCTATATGCACTGAAATGTCATTATTATTTTGCCTGGAAATGCAGAGTGTATGAACAGAGCAAATTAACTTTAAATTTTGATGAAGGCAGTTGCAGTCCAGTCTAATGTATATAAGGAAACCTGTGGCCATACCTTCAAGAAAAATGTTACATTAGTGCTGGTAGCAGACTGCTGCATTTGAATGTGAAAATATTTATTAATACTTGAGACTACATGTTGGTCATGCTGCACAAATTGGCAATAATTTATATTATGTTTATTACTAGAAAAATGTTATCTTTCAGATTGATCACTCTTTTCTGTATATTTTTCGCTGTCTTCTTCGTCTCTGTTGGCAAAATTCTTGCTAGAATTTTTACTGTGAAGACCTAGTTCTAGGTGATCTGGTCTATTCTCATGGATCAAGAAATAAGCATCAGGATTGGCAACTCATCTACAACAATGAACATACTAACAAAATGGGTCTAGAGAAACAGGAAATTAACTACAAAACTAAACTCCTGGTTTACCAGGCTTGTTTCCTCAACACCCACCTCTTTGGCAGTGAAACATGGTCAACCTTCATGCACTAAAGGGATGACTAAACAGTTTTCACATGTGGTGCCTACATATAACACTTGGAGTTAGGTAGTAGGACAAAGTCACCATCACTGAAATATTATAAATAACAGGCACCATCACAGGATTTTATTTTCTCAATCTGTAGAATCAGATGGTCAGGACACACTAGGAGGATGGAAGATGGCAGAATACAGGTCTCCTTTATAGAGAACCACTGTCTGGGATAAAATTAAATTCAAGATTAACGTCTCCTTAGTTACGAACAGTATGTACATCCTCTATACAGGCATTGATATGTTATCATGGGAACAGGATGCTTAAGATTGGGTTGCATTGAGGGAAAAGATCAGAAATGGTATAAAGACAAAGGAGAAAATGATAGCAGATAGTTCAAGGGCTGTACGTCAAAGAAGATACAACAACATACAATGGTACAGGTGGGCCTGTGATTCCTTGTAAACACTTCAACAAGTGATATCGGAACTACGTTTATGGCAGCCAAATAAACAATTTAGCACACAAGATCAAATAACAAACGATGCCTATCATCAGCTCTCCAGTCAGGACTAGGTGATCATTTTCCAACTACATACTGGACATAGCTGACTGCTTCACCACCTATGTCACAAGTGCAAGATCAACACATCAGACCTTTGCATATGTGGCACCAGCACTATGCAGCCAAACACCTGTTTCAGTCCTGCCCATTGAACAATGAAAGTGAGCACTTGACCATTGTCTCTCTTTCCATAAAAACTTTGGAACTGCTCGTAGCCTGGAGTTGACTGCTACTTTTGCCAGCCATCAAAATTGAAGTCAGAAAGCTAATGAAGAATAAGAAAATAAGTACACACTATGGAAGAATCTGTGTGGCTCAAATTGGTCTTGTGAGTTCCATATATCCATCATCACCATGAGGTTGTAGGTTTTTTCCTTATAGCACATCATCTGGAGAGATGGAGTGGTGCTGGTATGTCCTGAAGGTGTCATATGATTTTGTTTAAATTGATAAATTAAAATTAATTTGTTTTGTCTAATCAGTGGTTTGTAAGCTTGATGATATAATATTTTTCCACTTCCATAATATTTTGAGAAAAATTTGTTTATGAAATTTTTTTTATTTCACAGAAAGAACTACAATTTTTAACTGATTGCATGTATTGCTCAAGTTATTTGTTTTGTGATAAACATTGTTTTTTGCTATTTCCAGAGACAAGTCATTAAAAAGCCAACAAAATTCCACCAATTACAGTACAACCGTTAACAGACATCAGTTTCAGAGGAATGATTGTTTCAAAGGAAATAAAACATCACAATTTGGCAAGAATAAACAGAATCAAGCTTCTCACTTTAGATTTGGTGGTGTAGGTAACGGCTACAAAAGAAATCTTTGGAATGACAGATATCAATACAATGACAATGGTGATCAATGGTCAAGAAGCTACATGCATAATACATACATTACTGACAAATATTTATCAGGAGAGAGAGGATATCATGTAAATCCACAGGTAAATCAGTTTTATGAGCCATGGGGTTCCAGAGCTTATGGTGATTACCCTGAATATCACAGTAATGAAGAATTTGCCATATCCCACAAAGGAGTTAATATGCAACAGAATTCTAGAATAAACTCTTTCTATCAGGATGAGTTGTTTGAAAATCTGAAGGATGCCAGTTTAATGAATACTGTTCCAGGAGCTTGGAATGAACAGTTATTGTTACAGCAGGAGCAGTTTTTGGCTGATATGGATGATGAAGATATTTCTATTAAACACAGCTCACACTTCAGACAGTGTTCTGCAAATGGTGAGAAACATAATTCCAGTACTCAAGACAGGAAACGGACACGAGATGAGAGTGACGTGCTGGAATCTCGTGCCAAGTTCTCTAGATCCATGGAGGTTTGTTCAGATCCAAGTACAAGTGTGCAGAAATCTCTTTCCAGGCTCTCCAGATATACTGAGCGTCCTTTAGATATAGATACACGTGTACAAGTTCCTCACAGAAATCATGAAACTGTACATAAAGATGCAGTTAAAAAAAAAAAATCTGTCAAGCTTTCAAGATCTAATATTTCTTCAGATCCAAGCACACCTGTGAAAGTTGTCTCTAAAAAACTTAAAACTGCACCTGACATACAGAACCGTAAATCAATGCCTATATTAACTCCAGATTTAGATGTTCATACACAAAATTCTTTCACTGGTGAAGGTATCTTTAAGCAACTGCACACAAATCTTGTAGAGAATGTAGAACCAGAAAAGTATAGGTTGAAGAGCAAAGATTGTGATGTTTATGAGAACAAAAGACATTTACTACAACAAAAGAAGTCGTGTAACAAAAGTAAGACTGAAGATTCAGAGAGACCCCTGAGCATAGAGAAATGCAGATCAAACTTGACTCAGAACATTCAGAATGATGATCTATTAGCTTATTCAGCTGTTACAAATAAATCCACAGACACATTTACATCTGCATCACAGCCTAAGTACAGTATCAAGTCTCTAGATGATATCAAAAGCTCAATAGAAAAAAGTGTATTAGAGAATCAAGAACAATCACAGAGAAAATTAAAGAGTTCACCACCACCAAAGAAGAAGCATAAAAGATGTTTGAGTTCAGATGCTGTACCAGGTATCTGTAGTGAGAATCCCACAAATACGACTTTTGAGAAACCATTGCCAAAACTTGTTCACAAGTCACAGCTTTCTAAGGACAGCATCAAGAAAATTGTCAATGATCCACACTCCAGGTATTTATCTTTCAGGTCCATTGTTTATTTGTTTTTTGATCCAGTTGAAGCATAATGTTTTCTCTTGTTTTCAGCTTTCACATTTTACAGAACTTATGCAAGCTACTCAAATCTCTATTTAGACTTTTTACTGCAATTTCAGTATTCTCATGGCTTTGCCATATTGTAATGTCATCAGCATAGAGGGCTTTTTCAGCTTTCTTCTTCTTTTTATGCATTTGTTCTCGCACTCCTACAGATTAGCAGGATGTAGTCTGGAGAATGGGATTTGTTAGGTCATGGTTTAAAGAATTGCTGTGGTATCTGTGCCTTTTGGCCTGGCACATCTTAAACTTCAGCATGGCTTCAGCCATATATAGGATGGGACAGACAACTCCATCCCATAACCTCCTTAGTTGCCTCTTACAACATGCATGGAAGGTAAACAGTGTTGCCGGACCCCAGCAAAACACAGGTATTTTTCAACTTTGATACGTTTTGCCAGGTCATTTATGTAAAGAGAAAGAGGGTTCAGCTCAAAGCACAACCTGATGGTTAAAAAAAACACATTCCTTATTCTGCCCTTCAAATACCCATTTCTACTCGTACCATACTTAATACCAAAAATTCTTGCAATTGCATCCCAGATTCATCATCTATTACAGTTTACACATCTAACAGGTGCTAGCTAAGCAAATATAAATAAACAAACTGTCAGAGGATATCCGACAAGGGGGAGAGTGCTGCAGTAACTTAACCAAGGAGAGATAATTAGCATAATGTACCATTGTTACTGGTTTAAAAATACATGTGTACAAGTTCTTCACAGAAATCATGCTTGTTAAACCAGTTGTTTGTTTTCATTATTGTTAAACCTGTCTGCCGAAGATGGATATGTTAGTCCATTGAAAATAAAACAGCAACACAGTGCATTTTTATTCTCTGGACTATATCTTGCTGGAAATCTAGTAGGATCATGGTCCTGCTACAAGAGAGATCCAGCGGGAAATTGAGAATGAACACAGAATGAAGAAGAAGCTTTAAACCAGTAACAATAGTACATTATCGCTAGCTAAGCAGCTTCAAAGTGTCTCAATTAATACAGAATACATACACATAAAAGTGGAAGAAGAAAATAAAAGTGGAAAACAATACTGATGTGATACATCACCTCCAAAGATACCGCCATTATTTTGTCTTAGAACAGACCACTGCAGACTGTTGGGTCACCTTTACTGATTGTGTGTGTTCATCCATCACAAGTGATGACAATCTTTTTATATTCACTTTTGAAAATTCAGTTATAATTATGACCATGCCTAGTAGTTTGTAGATGGTGAATGAGCCCTATTCAAGCTGTAAATGTTCTGGACAGTTCAGGAGTGTAATGACCACTGTAGATGGATTTTGGTCTATCTGTGATTTTCTAGCTTCTCTCCGCTGTTAGGCTGCTGTATTTCTCCTATGATCACAAAATGATGAGCTCTTTTTGATTGTAGAGCACCATGTAGATCTATTTTGTGTAAGTTCTTCCCATGTATCTTGGTCTACTTCAAAGGCTTTCACTGAGGTCTTTAATGAGTCATTGTAGTGCTTCTTTTGGCCACCTTAAGATTGCATACCCTTCTCCAGCTCACCACAGAGAAGTATCTTTGGCAGGTGATGGTCTGGCATACGTACCAAATGACCTGCCCGACGAATCTTTTTGCATCAGGATAGTGTCAATGCTGGGGATACCAGATCTGTCAAGGACAATGGTATCTGGAATCTTGTCTTGCCGTCTGATGTTCTTAACTTTTCTGGGACAAGTTGTGTAAAAGTGATTGAGTTTCCTCACATGATGTCTATAAACAGTCCATGTTTCACTAGTGTATAACAGCACTGGAATTACCACTGTTCTATAGACTTTCAGCTTAGTCTGTAGGTTAATGCCATTTCTACGCCACACATTTGCGTACAGTCAGCCAAAAGAGCTGCCTTGGCGATCCTTGTATACACTTCTTTCAATTATTGCTGTTCGTCAAACCGGTCTATTTATGTTAGAGCCATTGTCGAGGAGTGTGCATACATCCCATGCTTCCATGCTCCTAGAATCAGTGGGGAAAACCTTTTCCCTTCTGATGAATTTTCATGGATGTGAAAATGACTTGCACTGGGGATTTTGATTAAAGTGAGAAGTTGTGCAAAGCGTCGACCTCACTCTCTTGTCGGAACTCATTTGAAACCAGTGGCAAGATGAATCGAGACAATTGGAAGTGAAATTTGATGCAGTGGATGCTTTTCTACGTGTCTCATCATGCCTAATGCGGTCTACGCCATGTTGCTGGAATTCACCTACATTACCGATTGAGGATCATACACAGATGAATGTTCATGTTGATCTGGAAACCCAGACTTCTGAACACTTACTTCCCGCCGAAGACGGATGTGTTGGGCCATTGGCGCAAATAAAACAGCAACACAACGCATTTCCATTCTCTGGACTACATTCAACTGGAAATCTTGTAGGACCAGTGTCCTGTTACAAGAGAAATCCAGCAGGAGTTTGAGAACGAACGCTGAAGAAGAACACTTACTTCAGGATTGCCCAGCATACAAAGAGCAGAGACAGCAAACCTGGCCAGAGGAAACAGATTTGAGGCAAAAACTATGGAGCAGCCGCTCTGACCTGTAGAAGACAGTGAATGTTGCCCTTATGATGGACCTGACAATATGACATGAATGCAGAAGAAGAGGATATATGCTATCTAGCTCCCTCTCTGTGTGAATTTTATGTTTTTTGTAATGTTCAACAGATTTAGAGGGTTAATGTTTTTTGTTAAAGCATTTGGAATCTCTTCAATATGTTCCATTATTTTCTATTTTGTGAATATTTTTAGCAGCATAATTTTACATTGTTATAAGATTGTGCAGACAATACAATTTAAATTTCGTATCTGTATGCATTTCAGAGTTTATTCAGTGTTAACAGTGAGCTTGCCTCGGAAACCCAACTCGGTTGAATTAGCTTATTGTTTGAAAGTCGATTGTTTACATTGTGCTGGCGATATAATTGAATGTGTGAATGTATTAGTGCTGCTTGAAAGTTCAACAATAGTTGAATAGCAATGTTCTATACATGATTAAACCAAATTTATTATATATTTCAGAGATGAACGACTACAATTGGCAAAAATGTTACAGTCAAGAGAAGAACATAGGACAACAACATCTAGTGCTCCAAGAACACGGTTGCAGCTTGAGGGCTTACATGACTGTTTTATTGTTTCACAGGAAAAGAATTCGGATGGAAGCCAAAATTCTGAGATACAAACTATTAAGATAGAGGATCTATCAGAGAGTGTCCGCAATCAAATTTTAGACCTCATTGGTGTTAACGATGTCTCCAGCCGGATTGGAGATCCTGAAACTACTATGTCTTCTCTTGATCAGCTGACCAAAGAATCATCACTTTCTAAAGTAGATGTGATAGTGCTTTCAGATGATGAAAATTCAGGAAAGACTAAATCTAAACTGAAAAAGTCTAAAAAAAATTCTAGCAACATTGCACTTGGAGTTTCAAGTGATGATAAAGTCACAAAGATAAGGAAAAAACTGGCTGTACCAGCTTCTAAAACTGACTTAATATGTTCAGTTGCATCTTCTTTGCATCAGCCAGTAGTGTCAAAGATGTCAGATAAAAGTTCTAAAGCTACAAAAAATAATAAACTGTTGTCAAAGAAACAGAAAAAAGTGTTCTTGTGCCCAGAGAATGATATTGAAATTGTTTCACATTCCTCAGATGGGGAACTTGACACTGACAAACCAGCATTATCAAGGAAAGAAGATTCTTATGAATTGATAAGCACAAAAGCTGTTACCAGCCATACTTCCAGAGCTTCAGCAGGTGGCACTAAACAAAACATAGCTATGGAGGAAGTGCATCCATATGGTCATCAAAACAAGAATTTACTTAACAGTTCAGTTCTCGGAGAAGAGTTTCCAGTGCTTCAGAAAAGATTTGAAATAACTTCATCTGCTACAAGCAGAACAGATGTTTCATCACAGATAAGTTCGTGCAGCCAATCGTATAAACAGCTCATTGATGATGTGGCTTCTTCAAATGTGCAAAACAATCCACAGCCAGATAGAGAAGCAATATTATCAGTACCATACACAGAAAAATTGTCATCTTCAATGCAGTCAAGGATTGTTTCATCCTCATTGCCCACAGGAGAGAGGTCACCTTCATCAGACACAGGGGTGAGATTACACTCGACAGATGCAGAGGTGATACCACATTCACCGGAAACAGTGATGAGACTCCCATCACAAACTACAATGGAGAGACTACCCTCATCAGATACATTGGCGATACCCTCATCTCTAGATGAAGAAGAAAGAACATCATTACCTTTGACTGAACAACAAAGAACATCTATAAAATCAACAGAGACTTGCTCAACATTACAAGGAACGTCATCGAACACACAAACATTGAAAAGGCTGACTTTGCCTCCTAGCATGTGGTTGAGTGATCGCAGTCCTTCATCACATAGTTGTAAAGACAATAACATGACTGCTGTTGAGTCGTCGATGCTGTCAGATTTAGTTAAAGATCCTAAAATGGAAGACACACCTGGAACAGACACTGTAACAATAGATGATGCAGACAGTGAGCAGATATCAAGCACTAGTATGAGCAACTCATCTGCTGTTGTCGGTAAGTCATTCTATCTATTATTCAGATTTGTTCACAGCATTCAAATCAATTAAACCCATGGCCATATAAGAGCATAGGAAACAGACACATTCTCTCCAGTCCACTCTGTCTTTAGATTTTCTCACCAGGTCTTTCCTTGGGGTGCTAATATCTAAGAACTTTCTGTATCTCTTTTCTCCAAGTTGTTCTAGACCAGGGTTTTCAAATTGGGTGATACCCAATTTTTAGGGGGGAGAGACTTCAGGGAGCACTGTAGGGTCAAGTATTTGATAGGGAAGCAATGTAATTTCAAGGAAAAGATAGAGCTTTAGAAAACACTGAACCAAATGCCACAAATAAAAGATTACGGCTACATTTTATGTACAATAAACAAGATGTGTAATTCTATGATATTAATTGTAACCTGGTCTCAATTAGCATTATTCAAACCAGTAACAAGTTTCTGTTGAAAACCAGACTTTTTAACTGTATTTAAATGGAAAGTCTAAAACAGTGGTTCTTAACCTGTAGCAATCCGAAGTCTACAAATGTCGACAGAAGTAATCTAATGATAGAAACCCACTGTCTACAAATATCTACATTGAGGTAACCATTTGTAGTCATGGATAACAATTGGCCATGTTTATTTCCCATCGTGCTCTTATAGTGTGCTAGAGTGATTATCCATTAATTTACCGCAGCGATATAAATATGCAGTCGTAATTAATTTGACCGTTCACATTTGCAAGCTGAACTGCACAGGCTTAACTTCAGTGCCACCATTTTTTGCTAATTCTTCATGGATTATGATTCAGAAAAGAACAAATTTTAAAGCTTTAATGTTGCAGGTACTGTAGATAACGTATGTTATTTGAGGGAGATGTTGATAATATTTAATAGTGATGTAAATACATTCATTTAAGACAAGGAATTTGAGGAGTGTTTTCTATATCTAGGTCTAAGCATGATCCTGACTCTGTAAGTTCTTTGTGTGCGTTTGTCCACATTATGGATTTTGGCTGTACACAACATAAAACTGACACACACAAGCAAATAACACCTCCAAATTATATCCAGCATCCATTTTTCTCTATTGTCTCCAAATTTGAAATCAATAACTCAGTAAATAAAAATGTTAGCCAAAAAAGCAAACGCGTGCAGAAAAACCAGAAGTCATAAAAAATGGCCAGGCGTCAGAGGAAGTATGTGTTACACAGGTTAAACCTCATTGTCGTCTCAGGAAGCCCACAAAAAATTGAAGAAAATTTATGAGCCTTAACATTTGCAATAAATGGATAGATATTCTTCTTCTTCAGCGTTCGCTCTCAAATAACCACAACGAATATTTCTTGTGATTTCCGCCAGGGAGCGTGAAGTACATTGTGCTGCAAGTTCCACAGTAGAACTGTGATTATTTGCACCCCGGTTGGCCACTTGTGGTCAGGATGTCCGAGGTCCAGCACATCCGTTTTCGTCATTCCTTTATATCGGGTTTGGTCCCTAGTCTGTGACAGCCTGTCTATCTGTCGCCGGGCACGCTGGTGTGTAGTGCCTCTTCGCCAAGACGCTTGTCGAGCACGTTAATTTGGTACGAGGTGTTCCACTATCTATGAACTCATCTCGTGCATCTGGACAAACTGTGCCTGTGCTCATCGGGTACTGAACCGTTTCTCTCTGCAAGTGTGTTTCCGGTATAGAAAGCTTGACAGTAGAGTTGGGCCAGGGCTAAACCGTTGTCCCTTTTGTGCCTGAGCCCATCGGGTACGACACCCTTTCTCTTTGTGAGCATATTTCTGGTTTAGGAAGGCTCTACATTAGAGTTGGGTTAGGTCTTCTTGCTTTTCCGAACGCTCATGATTTGGTCTGGGTCTCTGCCTTTGAGGAGTACAGGTAACTAGACGCTCGCCTTGAGCTAACAAAGCTTGTAGTTTCCCCTTCCTATGAACCTTTCACTTTCTATTTGCAGTTCGCGCTGCCCTCTGGCGCTGTTCTGCCCATTCATTGTGTCATTGTACTCATTATTACATTATTTATTTCTCGCCATGCATCCACCTTTACGTGCCTTTTACATTGGCCGCCCCTCCAATATATTTACTGGACTAACTGGCGTCACTGTATATTGACAGTGTCGCTGTATGTGGTGATGCAAATAGTGCTGGAGATATTGCCTGTCTCTATTGCAGTCAAATCTCTTTCCATCTGCTTCCTCCACATTCCCGGACACGATCCCCAAATGATTTGGCCAGAATCAGCTCGAGCTGCTGTTTTCTGTTTCCAGGGTGCACCGCGAGGAGGTACATTTGGGATCTTGGTTATCTGCTAACCCTGGGTCCGCCTAGAGTAACGCGTTCCCTTTGCACCCCTGGATAGATATAAAAATAGAAACAATTTTATTAGTTCCATTATTTCATGTAGTTTCTGCTGACTTACAATTGTCTAAGCTGAACATATTTTCTGTAAGTAAATGAGGGTGCATATTGTTATTTCACTCCTCTTTTCACACCAGTTAAAGAATAAAATGTATTAATCCAATATACTTTATCTGCCTGTTAATTCCTGTTTGTCTCTCACCTCATCTGTTCAATATATATGCAGAAAATATTATGCAAAATGTACAAGAAGAAATAATATTAGGAACAGTTTCAACCTTCACATGCCGAAATCGGATGTGCTAGGCCTAAAAGGCGCATAACGGTGGCACAACGTAATCATGCTCCCGGCAGAAATCGCACGGATAACCGTGCTGGTTACAATGGAGCGAACGCAAAACAAACAAAAACAACCTCTTAATATATCAGGCAGTGAGATTACTGAAATTAGGTATGCAGATGACACCACCCTAATACCAAGAAGCCCCAAAGTTTTAGAAGGCATATTTATGTCAGTCAAACATAATAAGGCACAAAATTGTTTCCTCAGTGCAAAATAAAATAAAAAATTATGCATATCATCAGAAATAACTCACACCTATAATAGCCATTGATAAAGAACAACTAGAAAATGTCAGCAACTTTGAATTTCTTGGGTCAACCATCAGTATCACAGAAGAGGTCAGCAGAGATCAGAAAGAGATTCACAATGGCCATACAAAAAAAATCACAGATGAAAAATGTATGGCATGAGGCATACAAAAACAGTTAAACTATTAAGAAGCTATATTTGTCCAGTCGCAACATATGGTTGTGAGATGTGGGCAATGACATTCACAATGGAAATGAAATGTTATAGGAGGGTCCTAAGAATATAATGGACAGGAAGATGAACCAAGGCAGGCCAAGAAAGATCTGAACATAAAATAAAACGCAAGCTGTGATATTTTGGATACAAAAATATGCAATGGTTTAGAAAGATTAATCATGAAGGGGAAAGTTCCAAGAAAGAGAACAAGCGGCAGATCAAGACTACAATGGACAAAGGATATTGAAGACTTTCTGAGAATGGCACTTGAAGAGCCTGGACAGCTTGCACAGAACTAAGAGACTTACAGAGTGACAGTGAGAAAAACATCCTGTAAAGGTCCACTGCTTCCTGTTTTGATACATGATACCATGCTTAAAAATATTATAATGCTAGTTGTGTTCTCTTATAAAGAAATAATAGCTTATTTCTTTAAACTCTCTCTAATCTTCTTTAATCTATTTAGCTCTTTAATCTATCTCTACTTTGTTATAGTGAATCATTAGTTTAATACTTCAATGTGTACGTGTATGTAAGAATTTCTTTAAACGTGTATGTATGAAATATTTAATCTCATTAAATTTTCTTCAGATAAATTCTCAAACTCGATCATGTCAGAGCTTTTGGTGCTGTCAGAGAGAGAGGAAAATGTTAAACATGAGAAGATAAGTATGGACCTCAGGTTGAGCAGGCTTCATAAACTTCTTGAACAGGCTGTGGTACAGATAAATAAATGCACAGAGAGAAGGGAACAGGTGAGATGATAAAAATAACTTTATTTCATTTTAATTGTACTTTTCTTGTTGTAGTAACACTATTACATTGCTGACTATGTGCCATTCTGGTTTTCAATTCAGCATCATCATTTTTCTTGACATCTCATGCCTGTGTGTTCTGTATTTGTGCTTGTATTCTCAAATCCTGTTTTTGGAGCTTGTCTCTATCATTTTCTAATATATCCAAATACCATTGTTCTTTACTGTAAGCTGTTTGATTGCTGTCTCATTACATGGCTGCGCCATCTATCACTCATCACCATCAAACCCATACATTTTCAGCGTTGTAGGAGTTCCATTTCCCTACCTTTCTTTGTCTTCCTATTCTCCCATCCTCAACCATCTTGATTGTATTCAATATTTGACATGAGACTTCTAGAGGAGATCGACACCACCACCAAGCAAACTGTTTTCTCCATAGAAATGTCATGTTCTAATCCTCTGTTTCTTGGTTAAATCCAAAACTGCCCTGTGCCTACTTGCTTCCTATATCTCCAATTTGTATTCCACTCTTGTCATACTAAGTATTCCTGTGTAGATGTTTAATCTTCTTCTTCAGCGTACATTCTCAAACTCCTGCTGAATTCTCTTGTAGCAGGACATGTCCTACTAAATTTCCAGCAGAATGTAGTCCAGAGAATGGAAATGCGTTGTGTCGCCGTTTTATTTTCGTCAATGGCCTGACACATCCGTCTTCGGCAGTATATTTAATCTAATTGTTAATAATTTCAGTTATGAGGGAAGTCAATAAGTAAGTTACAAAGTGTGGAAAGTAATAGAAGTGCAATAGGTGATTTTTAAGGCTGAATTAGGGGGTAACAACATCCAGTTATGTGATCAATGTGTGTGACAGATGATAGTTGCACTAGTAGTTTTAGTACAGCCTACATATGACAATCACGCTCCAAGAGCTAATGAAGCAAACATTGTACAGTTGTGCATTTTTTGAGCCAAAAGGACTTTCTGCTCATGACATCCATAAGGAGATGGTTCCTGTTTATGCTGAGAACTATTTATCATGTAAATTGTGCGTAACTGGGTAAACCAATTTTCACAAGGATGCCCCTCACTTGCTGAAGTGTGACCTGGTCGCGTTGTGAAATTGCAACATAGGTAACTGCATTATTAACTGAATTTTAATTAACTCTATGAACCTGACATCCTGTTATTTTTATCTATTTGACATTCCATTCGATTGATGCGTTGTTTAGTTGAAAGTAAATGTCATGTAAAAATTGCAGTTCTTACAGTTTCTAATGCTTCAGTCTTTGGAAAGTAGAGAAAATTTTTTACATGTAATCTCTGCTTGACTTTGTAGTGGTTCCAGTCTGTTTGTTTGTCTCTATCTTGATCAAGGCCTTTTGTTCAAAACATTAATTCTGTGTATTGTTCCTAGTAAAACTTCTATTTAACCTTTTTTTATATTTAAAAAAAAAATAATGTTCACTTAATATGAAAGAATATTAGTAGAATTAATTCATTAAAAATATTTAAATATATAATCTTCTCAAAATAAATTGATTAACAGTTACCTGCTTTCGGCTAAAATTCCATCTATGGTTTACAAGGTACTCGGTGCTTTCAGTGAAATGTTTAACCGGTTGCTATGCATTGAGTTTGCGATGGGAACAATATGATGTTAGTGTTCATGTGACTGGAATTGATGAATAATAGCTGTCTTGTTCAATTAGACTTCCTTTTCAGACATTTTAATGAACAAGATGGCCAGGTCATTGTAATATAAAATCCACATTTGTCCACATCCACAAACCAGCACAGTGCCATGAAAGGAATCTGGTTTTATAGACTTTGGTTTTTAGTAAAATCATTATGAATTGTGATTCTGATGTTGAATTGTATGTTTTCTAAGTATAGATACAGTTGCAACAACTTGGTTTAGTTATGGAAAGGCCATACAAGTAATGTTTTGAAGCTATTCAAAACACGACTATATGTCTAATGGAAAAGAACGATTGTACGACAAATCTGCATTTTATTCAGTTCCTCCAGCAGTATAATAATTTTGCAAGGAAAAGCATAGATACTACCGAATTAGATGTGTAACCAACATTTCCCCTTCTCTGGCAAGTATATTTGCAGCCGTTGCTAGGTACACTTCAATCAATTAAACCTCCCAGATTTTAAATAATTTTTTCACCAGATTTGTTAAATCTGGCATTTTGTCAATTGACTACCGTTTCCAGCAGTTTTAGTGGCAACTATGTGTCTAATGTCATGTAAATATCGATATTTTCACAATTTATTGATAATTTCAAACAAAAGCATCGCTGTGGCAGCGAATTGGGATTTATAGACTTTTATTTTATCGTATTTTATTAAAATCATTATGGATTGTGATTCAAATGATTATTTATGGAGAGATAAGTTATTTTCACACTAGAAAATCAGTTACATCACGCTGCTTTAACTAATTTGATATGAAAACATCAACCAAGTTTGAATGATACATTTACAGAATTGATCTAGGTTTATAGAAGGTTTTTAAGACATAGGTAGGTTTAATCCTTGTAATCCCTGAAATTGTAACAATATGACTGTAATTGGCGCACTATTTGGTTTATCTAATACTATTTCCACTCCAGAATATTTACAAAATAATGTTGGAAAATTCGTACTATTAAATTAATGACGTAAAGGTCAAAATTCGCTGGGGTTTTGTGAAAAATTGTCTTTGAGACTGTCTTACATATCTCATAGCACTTCACACACACAAACAAAACTTAACCAATATAGGCAGAATTCAATTCTTTATTTATATGTGCAAAAATTATTTAAATATCTCTAACAACAAAAAAAGTTATCATGATTTCAAAATGGCCACCAACGATTACGTAACATTTCCAAAAATTAATTCAGCAGCAGGAGAGAAATTATGCAATTGTAAGCACAGCGTGCTAAAGGTTAACAGTGTTGCCATGAAGGGTACTAAATGTTTTAATAATATAAATTCTTTTTTTAAATAATTTTTTTGGGGGTTATTTTTTTTGGATATTTTGTGAAAAAATATCTTTACCACTTTCGCACAATTTACCACTCACACACACACAAACAAAACTTGCACCAATATATGTAGTATTCAATTCTTTATTTACATGTACAAATATTATTGAAATATCTCTAACAAAAAAAAAAAGTTTTCAAAACAGCCACCAACAATAATGCAAATTTTCAAAACTAATCCAGTGGCAGGAGAAAGGTTGCATAATTTTAATCAGGCTTCTAAACAGTTACTCAAGATATTCATGCATCTCAGATTGTGCAAATATATTATTTGAATGCCCCTGTAATATAATCTAGATATGTATCTATTTTATTGTATTTCAGTTACATGAAGAAGAGCAAGAATTATCAAAACAAAGATTGTCCTTATTAAGAGGTTTGTAGTTATTGTAAAGAATGAATTTTAATGAACTCTATGAACCTGATGTTTTGTCATTTTGATCTGTTTGTAAACAATCCCTTGTCTTTCACTCTCTCCTCCTCATCTGTTGGCATTTTCTCTCTCCATAGATTGACCATAAAGGTATCATGGAAAGATGGAAAAGAATACTGTAAGAAAATATATGAGGAAATCCACAAAAACACTGACCCATAAAAACAGTGAAATAGAACCAGAACCCAGTTTAGATGTAGTCAGATGTAGTCCATTAAAAACATGAAGAGAGGGAAATTTCCAGGGTGTGATAATATAACTGCTGAAATGATGCAGGAAGGAGGAGAAGCCTCATCACCATATATCACACACTCTGCACCAAGATCTGGAAAAGTGAAGTTTGGCCCATGGAATGGACAGGATCAGAATACATAGCGCTACAGATGAAGGAAAATCAAACCCTATGCACCAACTACAAAACCAGTACATTGACCAGCCACGTCAGCAAAATAGTACTGGTGTCATCATGAAAAGACCAACATTAGCTGATAGAAGAGCTAAACAGAGCACAGGCAGGTTTAAGACAGGGCAGAGGCACAGGGAGACCATATTTTCAATATGTGGAACATCATAGAAAAATGCAGAGTTTAATGTTGACATCTACACATGCTTTATTGACTACACTAAAGCATTCAACTATACAGCATGCAATTTTTGGAATATCATGAATGAAATGGGTTTCCTTCTACACCTAATCTGCCTCATCAAAACATTGTATCAAGACTAGTGAGCAGTTGTGAGATGAAATAGTGAAACATCTGATTGGTTCAGTGTGGAAAAAGGAGTCAGACAAGGATGTGTCCTATCCTCATATCTCTTTAATATTTATGCAGAGAACATAATGAGGAATGTAAGAAGTGACCAACAAAGAAATAACTTCAACTCATTCAACATCAGAGGTCATAAGATACCAGAAATAAGATATTTCACTCTGTTTATAATCTCATTTATTGTTTTAGCAATGTTTGCCTCGAAAAATATTTTCTGAATATAATTCGATTAGGCTCTGTCAGTTATTTGTATCTACATGGTAACATATATTACTTTTTCCCCCCCTTTTCTTCACAGCAATCTTGTCCACTACAGAAAAAGCTTCATTGAGCCCAAACAGAAAATCTAATGTGACAGTCACTAGCAATGAGACATTTTCCTCAATAGTTACTTCTGATGATCACCCCCAAACATCCACGTTGGGTCAGTCACTAATGCAGGAGAACCTATTGCCAGTCTGTTCCACACAATCTGTGCTAAGTATTGAACATGAGCCAGCCAAATCCATGATACCAACATCCACTTCTGTATCATTTGATGAGACTTCAATGTTCTCTGGCAATATGCAGGGAACATCTTTATCGAGAGCGGATTGGTTAGCAAAATTCTCATCATACCTTCCAAGTGTCCCTATCAGAGAAGGGAATAAAAAATCAGCAGCAAAGACTGTTTACATAGCTACCAATTCTCAATTGAAAGAACTGGTTCATCACTCAAGTGTCCCAGTATCTTCATTAAATTTGTTATTGTCATCAGATGATCTCGATAAAAGAAAAATTACAGCCCAAAGCCAGATGGCAGAAAATGTGGAAATAAGAAACCAAGAATCTTGTGAGAAAACTACTTGACATCTGCATGTATTTCAAGCATATCAAGTTCTGTTCAATAAAGTATACTGGTACATGTATAAAATGATATCTCATGACATTCCTATGTCATAGTGTAAAGGATTTACTATTGTCCTCAGCAGAGGATTTACTATTGACAAACAAACCAATAACTAACCCAACAACTCTAATTTTGTATCAGCTTATAGCCAGCTGCTTAGAAAGTGCAGAAAATAATTCATGGAAGTTTTTATAGTAAGTTTTAGAATTGGCCTTCAGTATAGTGCAATTTCATGAGTTTGGCAATAATTGTGACAATTATAGATACTTTAACTGAAAGCTATTGGCATAAACCATGACATATGAGAAGATGCTGGACGAAACATAGCTCCTTGGCAATCTGCAATAATAAAAAAAAAGGTGAATCAACTTGTGAAAAAAATACAGCAGCTCAACAGCAGAGACTCGCTGGAAAGACAAGAGCTAATAAAATATCAACCTGTTGAAAGGACCACTGGAAGCCACCAGAGAGCTTATGAGCCACCTATGAACTCAATAATCATGGACATAACTAACAATTTCAAGAAGTGGTTGTAACAAATGGTGGTATCATGTATAATGATACAATTGTCTATTTTGATTGTATTTTTGGATTAATGATTGTTCATATATATTATACATGCCGAAATCGGATGTGCTAGGCCTACAAGGCGCATACCGGTGGCACAACGTAAACAGGCTCCCGGCGGAAATCACACGGATATCCGTGCTGGTTACAATGGAGCGAACGAAAGAAAAAAAAAAGAAAAGAGAGTTCATATATAAAATAGTTCATGAAGTGTTTACTGAAACTTTCTGTTGGTTTATGAGGGTTCATTGTTACCTGTTATTGATTTTTATGAGTACAATCGTTGATGTATAATTGACTTCTTATTCGACATAGCTGTAAAAAGTGTTAATATTGCATGAGTTCTTCTTCTTATGGTCCATACTGTGTGGCATTGGTTATCATGTCTTTCCACAGCCTTCTATTTTGTGTGCTGTCAGTGATTTCCACCACCGATGTTCTCCCATGCCACAATGCTAGGTTGTCAAGTATCTTATCTCTTGGTCTTGAACTTAACTGTTTTAAGTGTTCCATCTTCCCTCTTCTCATGATGTGTCCAAAAATGTGGACTATCTCTTTCTGATACATGTAAGCAGCTCTCTTTTTTGAATTAACTTCTTTCAAGATATCTTCATTATGCTTTTTATCTGTCCATGTTGTTCGTAACATTCTTCTATAAAACCACATCTCTACTGCTTCAATATAATTTTTCACTGTTCACTGTTCGTAACATTCTTCTATAAAACCACATCTCTACTGCTTCAATATAATTTTTCACTGTTCTGTTGAGTGTCCAAGATTCACTTCCATACATCAGAATTAGTTCCATATAATTTGCATGAGTTAGAGAAAGAAATTTAGTGTCAATGTTACCTTCAGTAAAAATGATGCTGTCAGTTTCTTCTGAAAATGGTTAGGTTATCTCACCAACTGCCATGAACAAAAAACCTTGTGGTTTCCCTGATACCACAGAATTCTAGGATTTGGAGGGAACATTAGCTGTAACTTGATGTCATAGAAAGTTGAGTAATGAGAGGTGCTGTCCATTAATGATTTTTTTGCTCAATGACCATCTGCAAGATGAAAAATGCCACACATAACTGATATAACTATATTCAAGGTAAACCCATCCAGTGTGTGAGTGGGTTTAGAGCCAAAGAAGTTCTTAATTTCAGTGATTAATAACTGAACTTCAAGAAAGATCCCTATTGTGAGAAATTGTCAGAATGTGATGGTTAATGAAACCAGAAGTCAGTTTACAGATTGTGTGAAAAAGTATATCATGGGTTTACTTGCAGACATTATAGAAACTTGTAGACATAAAACTTGTAAACATTATTTTAATTTCCACAATAACAAACACTATCACACAATGAGACGATCAACATTAGAATATGAAATGCATCTACAATTTTTGGGAACCTGACAGAAAGTGGAAAAAAACTCAAAATAATAATTTTTCAGTCCAGTGTGCTCAGCATATATTTGTATGGATCAGAAACATGGACACCTTACTCAATTTACAAAAAGAGGCTAAACATGTTGCATATGCGGTGTTATCTGAAAATATTAAACAGGTGGCAGAGCAAAGTTCCTCACACGGACGTATTAAAGTACCATTACTCTACTTGATTCTCAGACATAAACATTTCACCCGTGTGTAGTCGAGGCCCAAAAGGGGAGCAAAGAATAGCAACACTGTTTACCTTCCATGCATGTCGTATGAGGCGACTAAGGAGGTTATGGGATGGAGTTGGCTGTCCCATCCCATATAGGGTCAGTGATCCAAAGTCACTCTTAGGCCGGATGTGTCAGGCCGAAAGGCGCAGATATCGCAGCAATGCTGTAAACCATGACACAATGCATTACGTTCTCAGGATTACATCCTGCTGATCTGCAGGAGTTTGAGAACGAATGCAGAAGAAGACATAAACATTTAAGATGGCCTGGTCATATGAAAATAATATAAAACGATCACATTCCCAAGGTTATTCTATTTGTTGAGCTCTTATCTGGTACAAGGCAAAGGAGCAGAGTAAAACTGAGATATAAAGATATCTGCAAAACAGCCTTGAATGATTTCATGATTAACCCAATATCTTGGGAAGAACTGACAATTGATTGTGCACTGAGGCATCCAATCTTATGAGGGAGAAGATGGAAGAGAAGCTGCTCAGGAGAAACTCAAATACATCCTTAAACACAAATTTATTGCCATGTAGAGATATAGTTTATGTATATCCTGTTCATGCCCCTGTGGACCAAAAATGCAAAATCAGTCCCGGGAGAGGCTTCAATTTGAGGATTTTTAAGTACATTTGTAATTTTTACACTCGCCTACTTCCTGCTGTCTGTAAAGACATTTGTAATTTTTACACTTGTCTAATTCCTGACTCAGTAAAGACATTTGTAATTTTTACACTTGTCTACTTCCTGACTGTAAAGAGATTTGTAATTTTTCTACTTTCCTAATTCCTGTCCGTAAGGAATTAATTTTATTATAAAAATATTAAATACAATAAAAATAAACAAGTCATTTTACTTGTGTTCATGAGTGTGTGAGTTCAATATTGAATTTTGTGCTTGAGCATATTTAGATTTCTGGAGACATCACTTTAAGCTAGAGTTACATGTTATAACTGGTATTCGGCAAGCTGTACTGTTGAAAGGGACAGAATAAATATAGGAAAACCTGGCTCAGTAAAGTCAATCCTCTATGCTTCTTTTTAATAAGTGACCTCACTAGCTCTGGTTAGTGCACTGAATTCATAGTTGAATGTTCCACCGCCGAAGACGGATGTGTTGGGCCATTGGCGCAAATAAAATGGCAACACAACGCATTTCCATTCTCTGGACTACATTCAACTGGAAATCTTGTAGGACCAGTGTCCTGTTACAAGAGAAATCCAGCAGGAGTTTGAGAACGAACGCTGAAGAAGAAGAAGAATGTTCCAGGTATTATACTATTTTGTTATATTTTTTAACTACTAGGTTGACCCAGACTAAAAATATCATCTCTAGATGAGATATATTTTAATAATTGCTGTCCATTGAGAATAATTGACAAGAGTTTGTATATACAAACTCAATATTATTTTCATACAGTAGCTGTGATGGCAGCTCCATTTCTTTTTTAAGCTGTAACCAGTGGTTGACCAGAAATCACTTAACTATCTGTGTGTCAACTTTAGCACACACTGTAATAATAATGCCATTGCTTGACCTTTCAAGAGCATGTACCTATTTCCTGGTTTCTGGGTCAGCCACTGGAGTTGTGTGTGTTAAGCGAGTAACTAGGAACTAGATACTAGGATTATATCATTCGTATGCGATTTCTACTCTTTCAATTGTAGATGAAAGTCCACAGATTATATAAGGTATATGACAAAAATGTTAACTGCTTGGGTCACCTTATATTATATATATTTCTATTTGCAAACACTTCCACATGAATAACTTGATACTTGTAAGATATGAGAGTGCTTCAAATGAGAACTTGAAACAGTGTGGTATAAATTAGAATCACAATGGCATTGCCTTGTAACCTGTCAAGATTGTTGTTAAGGATGTTCAAGAATGTCCTGCACTTGCCATCATTGCGCAGATGAACATTTCAACATCATAAAGGCAGTTTAAAGATGGCTGCTTCACCGTTAACATTCATCAAAGATGAACAGTGTTCTGTTATTGGTTTTTTAATCAGGGAAAGGGTGAACCAATAGAAATTAATAAATGTACAAAAGTTCAGTATGATGATACATGCCCAGCAAGAATATGAGTAGAGTAGGTTTCATAAGGGGGTGTAACTTCTGTGACAGATTGTTCATGATCAAGCCAGGCACACAATTTTGATACTTCCCTATTTTCTCATGATAATCTGGTGCAGTTAGATTGAAAGATCCAGATAATTTTTTTCTGTTAAAGTGACTCTTATGGGAAATATTGTTGTCTACACTAATGGGTCAGTGATTGATTTGGTATGTGTGTTGTGTATGCTCAATTTAGAGGTACCTGTAATAAGGAGGAAGGTGATGCTATTAATACAACCACAAGAAGTACTGTGATGATTGTGACCAGAGCATAAAGTGAGTAGTACAAACATCTATTTTCTGACTTATTCTATGAGTATATTTAGTAAGACCCATTCGGGCTATCTATGCTGAAAGTGACTATAGTTGATTAAAATTCTGAAACTGAAGTGTGTGTTACTTTCATTTGTGTACCTTGACATATGGGTGTTTGGGGAAATGAGAAGACTTTGCCAGCATAGTCAGTGACAAGTGATAATTTAATGGATTGTGCTGATGTAGTTCTATCGTAACCATAACCCTATTATCTTATTCTACAACGATCTATCTATCGTCTTGTCTCTGCTTTTGCTGTTAGATGTTGCAGGATTGAATGACAATCGGTTTAGGACTGGTTTGGTCGCTTTTTCTCGTTCGCAGTTTGACATGTCTACACTGTAAGTCCATTTTCTTAGTGTATGCTACTGTATTTGAGAGCTCTTCAGTGCTGCCATGCAGCTTTCTGTGGATACCTGTCTCTGTGGGCAGGTGTTCCTCCTTTAAATGGTTTAGTGTAATGCAGTCCTGCAGTATATGTTCTGTCTGTGCTGCCTGCACACATGGATACAGGTGATGGAACAGATCGCTTGATATGCAGTAATGTGTCTTAGGATGTCAGTAACTCTATTAACACTTTACTGACCATTTTCGACGATCGGTGAATTTCCGGATAAGAACCTTGCTAGTCAATTTCGACGATTGTTAAAACTGCTATGATGCAAAAGATGCATGGCCATAGTAGTGATATTGTTACTAAATATACCTCATGTGAGGCACTACCTAATTCCAAAGTGGCTGCTCCCATGAGTTATGATGTTTGGTGGTATTTGTTGATTAAAAATGATCCAAATCTCATTGTTTTTGCGCAGGTTTGCCTGTCAAATATAATCAAAATTGCAGAAAATGGTGATCATAATTTCAACAGAGATGATTTTAATTCTTGGAGCTAATCTGAAGCTGAAAGTGATGTCTTATGTAGCATTTTTGATAGCCTAAATGATAGGTCTAATGATAATTTGGATAATCACAACAGAAGGAATGCAGGTGATTTAGTAAGTGTCAATAGTGTTGAAATTGAATTGAATTTGTGTGGCACAATTGGTCATGAAAGGGCTGACGTGCAAAACAATCATTGGAGATGGAGAAAGTTGCTACAAAGGAACTTATTGAACTGAATGTTCTTGCTCCATACAATGAACAACAAGGTGTCACGATGTCCACAGCTGGATTTCGGTGTATCAATTTTTAAAAATTATTTTCTTTGTCACTATCATTCATCATATCACAGAAGAAGTGAATAGATATGGTGAAAACCACCTAGGTGAGTACACAGGCAGTACTAAATTCAAGAAGTTGTCTTGGGACAGAACTGATACAGTTGAGATCTCTGCTTTCATTGGCTTACATATTGCAATGCAAATGTGTTTCTGACTACTGATGCAAGAACTATTGGTCGAATGACACATCCTATTCAGAAGTCATGAGTAGGAACAGACATTTCAATAATAATCAGGTTAGAATTTCAAGGAGACAGCCTGACTATGATCCCATGCTCAAGATAAGACCACTGCTTGACGTTTTACCAACCTACACTCAACATTATACACGTGGTCGTGAGTTATCAATAGATGAATCGATGTTGCGATTCAAAGGACGTATATATTTAAAGAAATACCCGGTAGCCAAACCCACAAATTGGGGATTTAAACTATTTGTGCTTGCTGATTCCAGCACACAATAATGACTAAAATTAATGATGCCCATTGATACCTTGATTCAAATTATATCACACTGTTGAGTATTATCAGCAGCATCAATGAGACTAGCAGAGACACATGCCTACAACTTCAACCAACAATAATGAAGAAAACAGTTCAGACTAACCAGAAGTACAGAACTATTAAAAACATTCACAATTATTCATTACTAGAATCCAGACACATAATTTACTTAAAAAATGAAAATACAATAAAAACAAGTTTCATTTGTTATTACCAAATTTTATTGTTTTCTCATGTTGAAATATATGACCATTTGTTGAATTTGTATGTCAATAATGTACATTTTGTTGATTACTGTCCATATTCTTAACATTTAAGTGCAATGACTATGAGCACACTTGCTTTAAATTCAGGGAAAATAATTGATTTTGAAAATCACCAGAAAATATCTATAAATAGCCAAGTAAATTCAAGATGGTCGCTATGATCACATAACTAAGCTGCATAAATTAAGTATATTATGCATAGGAAACATACATTGTGACTGAAAATTTCTTTTTTTTTCAATTTTTTAATGAATATTCAAACACAACAGTCAAAATGTTTCTAAAATTTACAAACACCCTTGGTAATGAGAGAGAAATTCTCAGGATTGCTGGACAGCAAAGTGTTAATCCATCTTCTTCTTGGTCTTCCTCTGCTTCTTGGTGTTTCAATTATCATGTGTGCTCTTGCTGCTAACCAATATAGATTCATTCTTATTAAATGAATCTGCCGAAGACGGATGTGCCGGGCCATTGGTGCAAATAAAATGGCGGCACAACGCATTTCCATTCTCTGGACTACATCCTGCTAGAAATCTAGTAGGACAATGGTCTTGCTACAAAGGAGATCCATCAGGAGTTTGAGAATGAACGATGAAGAAGATTAAATGACTGGACCATTTCAGCATCTATTTTTCAATATATTTTACCACAGGTGTTGTTTCATCATTTCTTGTAATCTCTTCATTCCTTACATGGTATCTTCTTGTTTGCTGTTTTTTTTTACAACTAATACAGCCCAATTCTGTAATATCTTATTCTACAACTAATACATCATAATCCTAACTATAATATCTCATTCTACAATGAATTCATTCTAACCCTATTGAATCTATCAGAAAACATATATAAAAAAATAACCCCTCTTAAAGAATCCACTAACCTAAATACCTGCTAGAATTGACATTCTTGATTTAACACTTAACAACCATGTATACTTACTTTTAAAAACTAATCAAGTTGACACACCAATAACATACAAAGTCAGATGTGTCAGGCCATTGGCACAAATAAAACTGCGGCATCGCATTTCATTTCTGTTCTCTGAACTACATCCTGCTAGAATTCTAAAACCATTGTCCTTCTTCAAGAGAGATCCGGTGTGTTTGAAAATTTAAGAATGTAGGCAAAAATAAACATCCATTAGATATTTGTCTGTATGCTTTAGGAAACTCCATTCTGTGACATACATTATAATACTTTTCCAAAAATGATATCTCATTGACAAACCCGAGGTCATCAGAATAGGAAGGACTCAGTGGGCATCTGTGGCTATGTTGATAATGATGCAATACAGTGGCAAAAGGGTAAAACATGTGTGACCATGGTTAGCTTTCAATTTGGTGACCAATGTGTAAGGACTAGAACCAGTTCTCTCTTATGGCTTGCCTATTAGAGTATGCTAACGATATGGGTACAGACATCCACCATTTAATGGAAGTGGTAAAAACCGGGAATCTCCCTAGTATAATTAAAATTTACATTGCAAATGTAAAGGCTCAAATTTCTTTAAGCCTTCGTGGACCCCCTGAGAGGACACTACAGGCCGCAGTTTGAGAAACACTATTCTGATACATGCAAAATCATGTACACTATATTTCATAGTAGATTTTACAATACAATTCTTTTAGTACAAAGTGTGTTTACAAATATAAACTAATGTAGACTGATGAACCATCGTGACAGAACTTTAAAATACTTATCTCAAGAAGATAACCACTTTTGCAATCTAGATCAAGATCATGGGAAAATTTAGCTGGTCAATGTATTCCATTTTTTTCTATCTAACATTACATTTCTCTGCACTTAGGAAGTTGTTGCACCTGAGGCATGCTGCCTAGTTCATAGTGCATAACTGTCAATTTATATTTTGATAAATTCATATTTTTTATATGCATATTTAATAAAAACGTCAACATCTAGCACCAACAGAGAACCATGTCTCTGCTCTTTGTATGTTGGGCAGTCCTGACGTATGTGTTCCGGGGTCTGGGTTCCGGATCCACATGGACATTCATCTGTGTATGAGATCCTCAATCAGTAAAGGTGACCCAACAGTCTGCAGTGGCCTGATCTAAGGTGAAATATTATGGTCTGTTGATATCTTTGGAGGAGATGTATTGCATCATGTTTGTATTCCTCTATATCAGCTATCTTTGACAATACTTTTTGTCCGGACAAATGGGTGCCCCGCCCTTCCCAGTTGCAGAACTACCACTTATATCGGTTGCTTCCTTTTTTGCGCTTAGCTTGATGGCAACAGTGACGTCTGAACTCCCTTCCAGGAACATTCACATATAGAAACTACACACAACAATTTCTCCACATTTCCGTTATTAATTCACTTTTAAATAACACATAATACTAAATCAAATAATCCTCAAGTGACGATCGAGCGAATAATGTTCAAACTTGTGCCATGTTGCACAGGAATATGCATTGATTACACAGAGTATAAAACCAATATATACATGAGAAACTGTTTTAAAATGTTTTTGCATGTCAACAAAAATATCACAAACTTATGTGGTCTGAACATTTTATAAGCCATTATTCCTTTTTCAAGATTGTTGTGCAGAGGACAATTTGGGATAAAGAAGAGGAGGAAGGAAAGTATAAAGTGGTAATATTAAGGACTGGTTAGGAATAAGATTTTCACATACAAAAGGTTGAGAACAGAGACATGGTGACATTTTTGTGTTTCTGTTTTCAAAGTGTTGCCACTACCCTGAAGGGTTACAGGTTTTTGATTGATTGAGAGGTATCTTTTTCTTGAAGATCAACAAAACCGCTTGTAGTCAAAGCCACCTCAATGGCAACTGGCAATTGATATAAAAATTGCGGATGACATTGCATCCAATACTTTTGTCTGAGAAGCATTTTATGATGCTAAATAGGGAAGCAAATGCAATCAATTGCAGAACATAATGTTCCTTGCCACCAAATGTCACATAAAAAAAGAAACAGTTATCTTGAGACACTGAGCTGACCACAACAGAGAAGTCATGTAAAGAAAGCTCAAGCTCAAAATTTGGGAGACAAGACTTCTACAACTGTGAAATGAGACTGCAGACTCAATTCTATAAAGAACAGATGGAGAAAATAATGACCTAATGAGATGACACCACTTCTGAACCTGAGGAGCTCCATGGATGACCTGAAGAGAATAACACAGTTCATTGTTCATTATGGGAAAAATGTGAAAAACAGATGATAAAGTCAATAAGAAAACCACAAACACCAACAGAAGATGACTATCACATTATGAACAGATCAGAACACGTAATTCTACGCCTCAGAATGGGACACAACCGACTCTGCAGTCACATGTACACAAAGTTCAAGATTGGCAACACAGCCATGACAGGCAGCACAGAGTGCAAAACATATACTTCAAGATTGTTCTGAGTATGAAATGCTGAGGTAGACATATTGACCAGAGGAAACAACAGTGAAATCAAAGCTCTATGGGGGGTGCAAAGGGAACGCATTGCTCTAGGCGGACCCAGGGTTAGCAGATACCCAAGATCCCAAATGTACCTCCACGTGGTGCACCCTGGAAACAGAAATACAGCAGCTCGTGCTGATTCTGGCCAAATCATTTGGGGATCGTGTCCGAGAATGTGGAGGTAGCAGATGGAAAGAGATTTGACTGCACAAGAGACAGACAATATCTCCGACACCACCAGCATCACCACATATAGCAACACTGTCGACATACAGTGAAGCTAGTCAGTCCAGTCCGAACATTGGAGGGGCGGCCAATGTAAAATGCACGTAAAGGTAAATGCATGGCGAGAGACAAATATGTTTCATACAGAGTACAATGAAACAATGAAAGGGCAGAACAGCGCTAGAGGGCAGCGCGAACTGCAAATAGAAAGTGAAAAGTCCCTAGGAAAGGGAACTACAAGCTCCGTCAGCTCGAGACAGGCTTCTAGTTACCAGAGTTCCTAACAGGCAGAGACCCAGACCCATCCATCGGCGTTTGGTAAAGCAAAAGACCTAACCCAACTCTAATGTCGAGCCTTCCTAAACCGGAAATATGCTTGCAAAGAGAAAGGGTTCTGTACCCGATGGGTGTAGGCAAGAAAGGGACAACGATGGCAGTCCTGGCCCAACTCTACTGTCAAGGTCTCCTATACCGGAAGTAACTTGCAGAGAGAAAGGGTTCCGTACTCGATTCGCTCAGGCACAAAAGGGACAACGATTTAGCCCTGGCCCAACTCTACTGTCAGGTTTTCCTACACCGGAAATACACTTGAAGAGAGAAAGGGTTCAGTACCTGATGGGCTCAGGCGCTATTGGGACAAGGACGCTCAGCTCGAGAACGCCTTGCTCTCAAACGCGTGGTGTGAGACTCGAACTTGGACAAGGGGTACACGATGTCGGTGAATGACACCTCGGCTAAGAGGGCGAAAGAGCCAGGGTCCAACTCCTCTGTTGAGTTCTTCCCCTTAAGGAACCAGGCTCATGGATGAGAAACGGTTCAGTACCTAATGGGCACAGGCACAGCACGTCTAATTACACGAGGCAAGTTCATAGACAGTGGAACACCTCGTTCGAGTGAGATGAGAGCAAGAAAATCGTCTGGGCGAAGAGTCTTCACTACGCGTGCCTGGAGACAGATATAGAGGCTGTCACAGGCTAAGGGTAGCCCACCCGAATTGTCAAGGCATGCCGAAATCGGATGTGCTAGGCCTACAAGGCGCATAACGGTGGCACAACGTAATCACGCTCCCGGCGGAAATCGCACGGATATCCGTGATGGTTACAATGGAGCGAACGAAAAACAAACAAACAAAACAAAGCTCTATGGGACACTGTATGAACTACAAAAAACTTGAGTTTTATTCAGGAGATAGAATTACAGATATAGACATGTTTTAAGTGAACGAAAGAAGAAGTATTGACGCTATGGTGCGCAACGTAATGACTGACTGAAGATGATGATGGAAAAAATTACAGGTAGGTCTATATCATATATTGTCTTAGTATTGTCAAGCTAAGTGGCATCACAGTATTAGGACTAGGCATTAAGGTGAAAATAAGGTGGTCCTGCTTCTTTTTGAATTCTTGGCTAAAATTTGATTTAACAGAGATTTCTGCAATGGCATGTGGACCTATTTCCTGCATATTTTAATAGAAAGATTAACTATCAGCTTCACTACCTGAGTGTGCTGTATAAACTATTCAACGTTTGAAACTATAAATAATAATAGTGGTTATGTCCAAAAATAAAGTTCTGAAAAGACCCTGGCCCATATTCTTCTACATTTTTATGGTACACATAGTGACCTTGAATGTTTAATTTCAGTGATAAACACCAATGTGCTTTCTGGCACTTGTCAGATAAGGTGCAATATATTTGTATAAAAGAAAAAGCATCACGATCATTCTTGCTAGAGAGATGTTCTCAAGTTTTCTGCAATATGAGGTAATTTTTGAATGTTCTTATTGTTTTGCTTTCTTTGCATTAACATTATATTGGGTTAGTGGCTGTGTTGTACAATAGGCATATTTAACAAATAATTGAAACTAGAACATAGCTGTTTATATATTGTGGAATTTTTAAGGCTTACATAGATTAAACAGCATGGCCAGTGTCACTTGTCCTGACTTCTAGTGTGTTCGAACCGTGACCTAGTTCGCAAGTGTTGGATTGTGAAATTGTCCCACTGATACGATGAACGGTTGTGTTCGCCATACCAAGGCCAAACCGTTGAGCTTGTCCATCAGAGCTGTTTCAGATGTCCAGTTTTCTTTTTGTGGTGTGATACAATGGGCAGTTCTGTAAAATATATTCTGTTTTTTCTGAAGACTGTCCAAGGGAGCATGTATCAGTGATGCTAAACCCAGACCTCATATACATTTATTGTTTGAGTATGTTATAGAATGTTATCTATCTAAAAATGATTCTTTTTTATTTTTTACAAGCTTGTGGAAGGCATTTCCTTTTTGGCTGCCTGGGTGAACTGAATTCCATTTCACTTCTATTGGGCTTTTGATGTTGGACTTTATTTATGAAAAATATACTGGGTGGTCTACTTCTTGTTGCTGGCAATGACTTCCAATTTTGGCTAGCTGATTTGCTATCTTGTTTTGTGAATGACCTGAAATTAATCAGATAGCTACATCTTTTGATTAGTTGTTTAGTTGAGATATTAGTGATTTTAAGGACTCCAGGTGGAATATGGTTGAATTTCAAAGGGCTTGCAAAGCAGATGAGTCACCATGGCACATGATAATGATTTGAGTGTGATATATTGAATATGAGTTATTGTAATTTATATAAAAGGCACCCCATTCTAGTTTATATTGATGTCCTTTAAAATATAGTTACACCTCTGGGTTTGAAACTATATTTTTTACATACTTTTACTGTGCTATGAACTACACCTCTACATACTTTTACTATTTCATAAATAATGAAATTGGTGAATTTTTCAAGACGGATATAGGAGTAGATCAGAGTTTCATACTTTTCTCCAGTACTGTTTAACATGTATATCTTGAATATATAATACAGGAGACATTACAATATCTCCAGAAATTGGAAGAAAAAAGTTAGAATATGGCATAGAAATTAGCATTGATAAAAGCAAGATGAACAATCAGCTCTATGCACCAGATGACTAAAATCCTACTTCGCATAATCATGAGACGAATAAGAGGAAAATTAAAACCAGAAATTGTAGAAGAGCAATGGGGATTTGTAGAAAGAAAAGGTACAAGAAATGCCCAATAAGATAATACGAACATTGATGGAGAGTGCAATGGAAGTATAAAATGACCTACTCATGCATTATATATTATAGTAAAGCATTTGGCAAGTTGAAGCATTCAGAAATGATAAAATGTTAGAAAAACTCAGTTGATGGAAAATTTCTAAAGATAGTATGAAATATGTCTACATATTTGAAACAAACATCGGTGATGAGAGTTGACAGTAATGTAAAATTTAAAAAAATAGAGATGGATGTCATACAAGAATGTGTAATGTCACTAGATCGTTTCTCCCTGTATACAGATAATATGTGAAACATAGAAAGCATGCCAGGAATAGCAGTTGGAGGTTAAAGTCTGAATAATACAAGATATGCTGATGATATAGTTCTGACTGAAGGGAGCGAACAAAAACTTCAAGTCCTATTTCGTATGGTAGTACAAGAAAGTGAAAACAAAGTCCTCAGTCTAAATAAGAAGAAAACAGAAGTAATGGTTGTTTAAAGAAATACACTGCCAAAATGCAGTATTACTATCAATGATACACAATTAAATCGAGTGAATAAAGTCAAGTATCTTGTCAACATATCTTTTTAACATCAGATGGTCGGTGCTCCAATGAGATCAAGAACAGGATTGCACAGGCCAAATCAACATTTCTTCTTAAGCATACATTTTCACTCTCGTTGGATCTCTCTTGTAGTAGGACCATAGTCCTACTAGATTTCCAGCAGGATGTAATCCAGAGAATGAAAATGTGTTGTGTCATAATTTTATTAGCGTGAATGACCAGACACATTAGTCTTCGGCAGAAAAAAGATATTTAAAAAAATGAGAAACATTCTATGCAATGGAGTAATATCAATGCATAAACGAGTTAAAGTGCTAGGATATTATATTGAGTCAATCCTTCTTTATGGAAGAGAAACCTGGACAGTAAACAAAAAGTGTCCAAGATAAGTTGGAGGAAACAGGTTTGGTTTTTTAAGAAGAATAAAGAAAATTCCACGGACAGCCAAGAAAACTAATGCAGTAGATATCAGAGATGCTGGAGTAAAATGACAAATTATAGCAAAAATTAGAAGCAGCCAATCAAGAGTTTTAGGACATGTAATAAGGAAAGTAAAACTTGAACATTTACTAACCACCAGAAAGATCAAGGGGAGAAGAGACAGAGAGAGGATGACAAAGAGAGAAATTTCTGGATGAGTTGTCACTGTGGCATAAAAGGAAGTCACCAACTGAACTTTTGCTTCTTCTTCTGCGTTCAGAATCTGCGGTCATGTTGTATTGTAAGGCATGTTGTCAGGACAAAGTCCACTTTCTTCTCCAGGTCAGAACGGCTGCCCCATAGCTTTTGCCTCAAATCTGTATCCTCTAGCCAGGCCTGCTGTCTCTGCTCTTTATATGTTGGGCAATCCTGAATTATGTTCTGGAGTCTGGGTTCCAGATCCACATGGACATTCATATGTGTATGAGATCGTCAATTGGTAAAGGTGACCCAATAGTCTGCAGTGTCCTGTTCTAAGGCGAAATAGTGTGCTTTGTTGGTATCTTTGGAGGAGATGTATTGCATCATGTTTGTCTTCTACTTCCATTTGCTTCTTCCACTTTGCTGTGTATGTGTTCTGGATTATTGTTTTGCTCCTCTGTAGGACAGTTGGTTTCTGTGTTGTTTGGCTTCCTGTTTTTGACAGAGCATCCGCTTTCTCATTTCACATGATTCCACTTTTCGATGGTATCAATTGAAGGGCAATACTTCTTGTATCCTTCCTTCCCCAAACCCACACACCCCACAACCTCATCATTACTCATCTATCATTATCATATGCCATTCTGGTTGGCGTAGGTGACCATGGTTCTCTGTTCACAGTATTTTTATCAGGATCGTTGTTTCCAAGCCTTGCTAGGTTGTCAAACGAATATTTTCTCACGTCCCCATCTGTCTCTGTTCCCTTCAGTCTTGCCTTTTGTGACTATGTTCTTAAAACGTGCCTGTCTGATAAAGTGACAAAAGGGGTATTTTTCTTATCTTTTTCTTTTATTATTCTTGCACTCATTATAAACATCCCAACTACATCTATAGTGCCTCTAATTTCCCACTTTCGGTTTGTTTATAATGAATGCACGCATTTTCTCTTTTACTAGATGCGTTGCCATCCCTGCGTTATGGAGACGGGGCTTGATGAAATCTAGTCATCTATTTTGTTTTTATTGTGTTGTTTTCTGTTGTTTGTCTCTTGAAAAAGGTTCAATTTGAGCCGATACTTGGAGAATTGTCCTGTTTAGTTTTATTGTATGTTTTTTCATATATACTTTTTTATATATTTTTATTAATAGGCAAGGTAAGTGTTTTAGTAACCTGTTTAATTCATTTTGCTTGACTATTTGTTCATTTGGTTACTGCGGCACCATCCACTTTGTCGGACACCCTCTGACCATTTGGCTACAGACGTTTGTTCAGAATTAGCTATATTGTTATAGAACAATAAACACATATATTTGTCCGACAACAAATAAACTTGCAGGCTGTCAAGAACACTTGTGACAGTGGTGAAACGGCGTAAACTTGTTTGGTTTGGATATTTAACGAGACACAACTCGCTATTATTTTTCACGGTTAGGTATTATTTTGTAGGTCACATATGGTCATGACACAGCAACACAAACAAGGGAAACAGCGCACAGATAGATATATATGGCAATGACACATAGACTATAAACCCAGAGACAGACCATGTAAAAGAGGGACCACAGAAATCAAAGATGCCACGGAAACAAGCTTATAAACAGCACACAAGAAGGCCATCTCCAGAGAACTCTTATATCCTGACGCCGCAAGGCAAACAAGGATACTAGAGTAAAGATAGATAGATGGAACAGTCAAAGGCGGAGGCATGAGGAAAATCAAGGATCTATGACATCAAGGAAAGGTGTGATTTTTCTCCACTCCTCCGAAAGGCTGAGGATAGAAATATTTGGAGAGTTTTTGTGCTGATGTATCCAGTGTGGCACCCATACAAGCCTGACGGGCTATAGGCCTATGTCTTATTTATTTTTTTATTTATTTATTGGTAGCTAGTGAAAATTTGTGTAGGTCAAAAGATCAGAGTTTGTCCTTTAAAAAAAAATCCGTATCAACTTAAAAAAATAGTTCGTTAGTCAGGAATAGTGTTTAAATGTATGCGTTATAATACATTAAAAAAATAAAATAAGAGTTAAAATAATCGGGGATTCTTAAAAGTGTCGTTAAACATGGGAATTAGTTAAAACGGATTCGTTATAATGGAATTCCTGCTGTGAATCTAGGAATGTAGCCAAATGGTTGATAACACCTCCTTCACCCGTAGTGATTTTTTGCAAAAAAGGTTATACATTTTCTCATGAACAATAGGGTATTAGAAACGAAAATCGGAAAAAGCGACCACTCCCTCCCTTTCGTACTGGAGACGTATCTTAGCCCTGAGATCATTTGTTTTTTTGTGCTCTATAACTACACGATTTCCTTATGATCAGAAGAGGGACGTTTCCTAAAACGTATGCGTGTTTAAATGTTTAAAAAAATTAAATCTTGTGTTATCTAATGTTCTTTTCAGTTCAGGGGATGGATAGTTGAGACCTTTAAATCCCCCAGCCCCCCCCCACCCGTCTACCACACTGTGTTTATCCCATTAGGAAGGTCTTACTTGCCACGTATAACATCGTTTTAAATTAGTACGAGTGAAATTAGATGTGCGTGTATTTGTGCGTAATCAGCATTACAATTTTCTCCATAAACAGATTACAATTATGTGTATGCTTCCTGACGGCGGTCTTGTTGTCTCCTTCTGCAGGCGTGGATGGTAAGTGTTAATTTTGCCATGTTTGAGGAATCCAATCTGGGCTCTGAAAACAAACCCAAACTATTTCAATGTAAACAGAAATGAATAAGGTTTTTGAGATCGTTTAACACATTCTGACCTTTTGAATAGTTTTTCTCTCTTGAATTTTCTGCAGTGTTATATCTTGGCCAGACCCACATTATCTAATCGTGCCAGGCTGGATAGTCACGATCTCTGGTCTTGCAAGAGCTTGGTCAAAGTGCAGTGCTTGAGAGATGTCAGTTGGTCCTTGAAGTGTATTTTCTGGCCTCAACTTGAACGCTTACCTACATAAAGAATAGATCTGTCTCTTTGGATTGCACTCGTCTGGCATGTGGGTGCCATGGCCGGTCAAACGAAAATTAAATCTCATAAGTAAGGCATAAGGACCTAATGCATTCTGTCGTATAATTTATTGAGGATCTCTGTGTCATGGATGTGCTCATGCCATAGTACTCAAATAAACTTTCTTAGGCGCCTAAAATGAACAGAATTCATCTACTATGTGTCTGTCGCAAAGAAAGTTCATGATTAGGTTGCATATATCAACGAAAGCACGACTGTATTGGAGACCTTTAGTAAAGTTTCCAGGCTTAGCCCAAGACGACGACATTTGCATCACGAAGACTATAAAAAGCTGCAATAGCGCGAGCAGTGCGCTAGGCGACATTCTTATCAAATATTGTATTGTTTTATAGAGTGCTAGCGAGGTACACAATCTCGATTGCGTTGAATTTTTTGACATTGAAGAGTCAATATAGGGGACACATGGTGCATTGCGACTGTTTCTAATATACGTAGAGATCAAAATCATTAATGGCCGTAGTGAAGAAGTCCATTTAATAACTTATATTTGAAGCACAGCCAAGACTTCAGTTATTGTATAGCATATTTATTGGGCGTATAATGCTCACGGTTACTGCTTCTGTTTTGTTACTATCAATTTTGTAAATCAAACTATATGTGCCATGATGACAATTTCTTGCCAAGCATACGTTACTGCACTATAAAATACACTGCTAATAACACTGTTATTCTGCTTTTTCTTTGTCGCTCTTAATAAAGCGTATTTTCTGTTCTCACATTGTTTTCCTGTCTTAATATTTTAACTCTTAATATACGAGGATATATTGATATTTGTAGATATCTGATAGGACTAAATCAACATCAATGTCCATCGTAATAGGCTTAGGATATACTGGAAGTTTAACACGCACTGAAAAATATAACAGTTTCAACTATGCTCACTCTAACATCGGTTTGTTTGTGATTATGAACCGTTTTACTTTGGGAATATCGGTATGAACCATCTCCTCACTCTGGGATGATCTGCATATTGATATGAATCATCTCGTCAGTCTAGGAAGATGTGTGTGTCGTTATGAACCGTCTCATCTCTGTGAGATCTGCATATCGTATGAGTCGTCACATCAATATAGTCACCAACCACATTCCGAGTATGTGGACAAGTACTGCAGCCTGCTTAACGTATACTTTAATACTTTTCTGAATATTATATGCTAAGACAAACATACTGGCTCATAGAAACAACACTGGAATCAAAGCTCTGTTAACCTGCATGATTCTTGAATAGAAACTGTCTTCACAGCACGTGGTGTATTCCCATAAATGCTTCGCTCTCCGTTCCAGCAGCCATCCCAGTGTATGTAGACTGTCAGAGTCCCGGTCAAGTGTTGATGGTGTGATCTTCGGGGCTTTCCAAAAATGTACTTTTCATATCCTCCCATCTAGATACTCCCATTTCTGACATTTTATGTATGCGTAGGTTCTCAGCCTCATTGACATCATCTTTATCTTGAAATGAATTTATTACTGCCTTGAGTAAGTCTGCTTTATCTCTTCTCAACATTGTGCCGCCTATCACCGCATTGCCTGCCAATAAGTCGACTCTCTCGTTTCCTCTGACCCCAGCATGACCAGCACAGTATATGTATGTAGTGCTCTGGACAAATGAATTGTTCAATAAGACCCAATTTTCTTTTCTCAGCAAGTATTGTTCTATCTTGCGCAGCATGCTTTGAGAGTCTGCATTACCGTATTATGATCTACAGAATACGATGAAGTTTATTGAAGAGACAAAATTACAGATTTAGACACATTTTAAATTAACGAAAGAAGAAAAGCACTACAGTATGAATGGAAATAAAATAACCGGCAAGTAAATATCCACAATAAAAGTTCATGTATCTCAAATATTGCAGATACATTAACAGCTACGTTAGAAGTGAACAGCTTACAGACCAACTCCTTCGAAGGTGTGTTCCATTTCTCGTTAAAAGAAAATGTTATTGGCTACAGAGCAACTGTGACATTTAATACTGACGTCACCAACGTTAATGTAAGTGTTGCTTGCAGGTCTGCATCTTTTGTTTTGTTTGTTTGTATGCGTTTCATTTTATTGGGAAAACTGAAAATCAGATCACATTAGCAAGATTATAACCAAGAGGATAGAGCTTTGGTCTCACCCGTGAGGTATTGGGTTTTAACCCTGGCAAAAAAACTGAGTATTTTTCTGTTGGAGTATAAATTAAAAAAAAAATAACGACTTCAAAATTTGCACAAATGAAAAATCCAACTTGATTCATTTGGCATACAGATAAATTAATGAACAATGGTTCAATCTTGATTGTACAAAGGGAACAGTCAATTATAATTACCGTTCTTTACTAAAAAAAAACCTTTTCTTACTTTACATTTCAACTAGGAAGTGAATATGCAAAGAGACGCGTATCACTGATTAGATGGAACAAATATGTAATTTTGTTTCTGTTAGGGTTTTCCATATATTCCGTCAACAAATTGAGGGTGTTATGTGTGTGTGTGTGTGTGGGGGGGGGGCCTAAAATGTTTAAAAGTTGTGTAGGGGGTTCACACAAGTTGACTTAAAAACAGTTTGCTTAATAAAACAATTAAATTGTTGGCATTTAAATATTTTTTCCTGAAAACAGAAAACATAATGTCGTTTTTTCCAGCACTTTTTTTTGCAAATTGTTTTTGGGAGAAGTAAATATTTTGACGTAATTAAGAACAGAGGGGTTCTTGAATTAGTGACAAGTTGTTAACAAAGGGGATGGGAGAAGGAACAAAAATTGTCAAAAAGTGTTGACGTAATTTATGGACACCCCCTTTCGAACAGGACACAAGAGCCCCTTAGAAACATGACTCAACAGCCCCTTAAAAATATAACACAACAGCTCCTTAAAAATATAACACAACAGCCCTTTAAAACATGACATAACATGCTGAACAATTACTTAGATGGAATTTGTTCCAGTGATAATGTATTCGTGTTGAACATCACAGACAGTTGAGTATATGCTGTAGGAGTGTCAGATCCTTGATGAAGGGATGATTGAGTGCTGGCTCATGGCTTCAGATATATGTTAAATATTGTTTAGTAATATAGATTTTCTACCACATCCATTTTTTTTTAAAATTGGATATCTGTGTGATTTATAAAATGGAGGGAAAAAAAGAGGGAATTTTTATTTTTTTAACTATAATAAATAATTATAATATAATGGACGTATTTAATAAATATTACAGATGTACGAGGGTGACTCTATTTCACATTCAGCAGATGGGAAAACATGGGTGTTTGTCAACAAGAGCTACAAGTCTATCTACAGCGCCGGAACTACAATTGAGTTAAGGTACGTCTTGATACATTTATCACCAATAATTCGTTCCATGACTGTCTTGCAACTGATCCCAAAGTCACTATATGAAAACATAAACAAATATGGTTTGAGCAATCACGAAAAAGAGACAGAAACATTTTTATATTTCAACCAACTTACCTGATTTATGCAATGGATGCAAACGAACGAACAAATCATCAGTGGTCAAGTAAGCGATGCACAACAGTTTAAGAATTCGTTTTGAAAAAAAACCCATCAAAGTTAAAAATGTGAAGTGGCATGAAAGATTACAACCCTCCCCCCCCCAAACAGAACATGAGAACAGAAGAAAGTAACGTGACACGTGTAGGGAAGAAGAAGTACTAAAATATCATACACATATAAGTGAATTTCGCTATGTCCTAAAGACTGTCAGGTACCAGAGAACGATATTTAATGCATTAAACTAACCAACCGGTTCCGATTAACTTGAAAGTTACCGGCACCCAGGATATCCGCACCGATGAAGTGCGTAGTCATATCGTTTAAAAATATTTTATATTGTGCGGATATTGATGGTCTCAGAGCTTCTTATGAGTTTTGACTAAGTTATATCATAACAATTGCAAGTTATAGCGCAAATAACGACGTGAAACGTACATGGAAACATCAATATATTTCGTTTCCACATATATTTACGTTTTTTATGTATTTCCTGACCTTCCGACATCTCATTTACATACGTTTGTTGGATACGTTTGTTTGTTGTGATAACTGTTTCCATTCGTTGTCTTTTGATGTTTTGTGTGTATCTTGATAAAGGCCTTTTGGTTGAAACGTTGAATATGATTTGTATATTGTAATTTGTATGTTTTCTTGTGTGCACATCATTTCCCACTAGTTTTAGATATAGTCTGTCGTGTCTGCTTGAAGCGCTTATATAAACCTGTGTAATACGTAAGTACGAATATAAACTTCTCATCATGTATTTGTCATATGACGTATTTCTACCAGAACGTTGTCTTCCCAATGAACTCTCTGAACCCCTCTCTGTCTTGGGCGATGCGGTTTGCATTTTCCAGCGGTGTATTCATGTTATCTTTGATGTCATCAGTCCATCGTCTTCTTAGTCTGCCCGTTCTCCTCCACCGTCCATTATTTGTCTTTCTAAACAATTGTGTCTATTTATATCACCAAACAGGGGTGCAAAGGGAACCCATTCATTGGAGGCTGGTAAAGCATGAAGACCTAATCCAACTCTAATGTCGAGCCTTCCTAAACCAGAAATATGCTCGCGAAGAGAAAGGGTTCTGTACCCGATGGGCTTAGGCAAGAAAGGGACAACGATGGTAGTCCTGGCCCAACTCTACTGTCAATGTTTCCTATACCGGAAGTACACTTGCAGAGAGAAAGGGTTCCGTACTCGATGCGCTCAGGCACAAAAGGGACAACGATTTAGCCCTGGCCCAACTCTACTGTCAGGTTTTCCTACACCGGAAATACACTTGAAGAGAGAAAGGGTTCAGTACCTGATGGGCTCAGGCGCTATTGGGACAAGGACGCTCAGCTCGAGAACGAACTTGCTCTCAAACGCGTGATGTGAGACTCGAACTTGGACAAGGGGTACACGATGTCGGTGAATGACACCTCGGCTAAGAGGGCGAAAGAGCCAGGGTCCAACTCCTCTGTTGAGTTCTTCCCCTTAAGGAACCAGGCTCACGGATGAGAAACGGTTCAGTACCCAATGGGCACAGGCACAGCGCGTCCAATTACACGAGGCAAGTTCATAGACAGTGGAACACCTCGTTCGAGTCAGACGAGAGCAAAAAATCGTCTGGGCGAAGATTCGCCACTACGCGTGCCTGGAGACAGATATAGAGGCTGTCACAGGCTAAGGGTAGCCCACCCGAATTGTCAAGGCATGCCGAAATCGGATGTGCTAGGCCTACAAGGCGCATAACGGTGGCACAACGTAATCACGCTCCCGGCGGAAATCGCACGGATATCCGTGATGGTTACAATGGAGCGAACGAAAAACAAACAAAACAAACATCACCAAACAGGTGTAGTTTTCTTTTTGTCATTGTGTTTAAAACCAACACTCTGGAATCTTCAATGAGTTTATAATATCTGACTCCATCGAGACCAGCACCGTGCAGAGGTGATGGGGCTTAGTTCAGCCATCAGGGGCTGGAAACTAAGACTGGTCGGGCAGTCCCACTCTAGCAGGACCATAGTCCTGCCCTAGTAAGCAGAGTGCTGAAGACGGAGGCATCCAGCCAAAAGGCGCACAGATAATCAGGATGCCACGCACAAAACATATACTTCAAGAGTGTTCTGAGCATGAAACGCTGAGGCAGACATATTGGCCAGAGGAAACAACACTGGAATCAAAGCTCTATGGGACACTGTATGAACTACAAAAGACAGTGAGTTTTATTAAGGAGACAGAATTACAGATATAGACATGTTTCAAGTGAACGAAAGAAGAAGAAGAAGAAGAATATCTGAGTTTCCCTTTTTTTCCTTCCATGATATTCTAAGTATCTGTCTGTAGCATTTCATTTAGAAGGCGTTGATCTTTGCCGCTGTTTTACTTAGGGTCCATGTTTCATAACCGTATGTTGCAACCGAAAAATAAAAGTTCGTAACATTAGCAATTTCATATCTATTTTTGTTTCCATATGTTTTTCAACCGTTTTATTTTACAATATGACATTGCCAATATCTTCCTTATTTCTGTCTGCAGTCTCCTGCACCGTTGATGTTTGCTTCTAAGTATTCAAATTATTCCACACATTCTTTCTCGGTATTGTCTAATTATACTAATGCTACACCACAAGACCACAATACTAGAGAAAAAGTTAGATTAATCCATTGGGAATATCTAGGCACAATATTCCCGTAGGTTGCCATTACTTTCGGGAAGGAACAGCCATTAATTGAGCACCGTAAAGAGAACACATGCATTCTAGTCGGGTAAACATGTAAATATAACAACCCAGCGTGATTCTGCTACTGTGTGGGTATAATATAAATACAAGCGATACTCTGGCTGGCACAACTGTACACAATGGTCCTGATATATAATTTTAAGATGTCCACAAGGTTCTAGTCTCAACTGACGACAACCAGAGGCAAGTCCGTATAAAAGGGTTGGGGGTGTCCAACCCCCTTTCTCTCTAGGAAACCAGAACATGACTTTTAGTCCTGGAAAATTAAACAAAGGTAACCCCAGCCCCTTACGAATTTTCGCAAAATGGTCACCAATTTTCTCACGATAAAGATGGAATTACACAGGACAATGGGCGAATTCCATTTTTCTAAAGTTACTGAAGATAAGTCCCCACTTACTGAAGACATTTCTATAGCCCTTACTAGAGGGATACTTTTAAAAGTGATACATGCTTGAGGATCAGATTAGACAAGATAAAAAAATCACCAAAAGTCTCAAGATATTTAAAGAAATGAGCACGAAAATCAGCAAATACCCTTTTTTAAAACGTATTCCTCCCTCATACTTAAGACGTGTCTACAATCCGAGATTATAAAAGAGAAAATACTGAAACAATACCACAGAAAGAAGAGTCATGGAGATGAACATCTACGACAGTTGTGATTATGTTATAGGACCAAGGGGTGCAGCATTACTAAATTGGTATGTCGAAGAATGGTCTGAGCTGATGTCGGGAAATATTTTTTTGATGGAAGATAACTGTTAAAACAGTTTTTGTATTGAAAGAGAAGCGAAGGCAGAGAAGATGATGGGACCAATGATTGTATAGTATTTATATAGGTTGTTACAATTGCAGCTACCGTTTCAGCATAAAAAGTTGCAATCATAGACATTGGCTTACTGTGACACCTCTCAAAGGGAGCTATGCTCTTTTTCCGGCTGTGGGGTAAAAATATAAATATTTGCAACTTTTGGTTACTGAATTAGGTGAAATAAAACCACCTTTATTTATTTATGCTATATTTTATAAAGCGTTGACATAGCAAAAATATATTTGGTCCACGATTGAAAAAAGGTACATGACTAAAAGAAATTCAATTTTGTTTATGAAAAATGAGAACTGAACACGAGTATTGAACACACTAAGTTTTTCAATAGAATGCATGTACATTTCATGCACTTTTACCACCTTTTAAAGTTCCAATTAAATTATTTTAAAGAAATGTGATATAACATACATCTTTGAAATAACATACATGTGCTACAGTGGCATTTTCGTCTTTGTCGGATATTTTCTGTCATTTTGTTTATTATATATTTGTAACAATATGTATAGTTCTTTTTTCTTTTATCAGAACACCTATCTATCTATCTACCTACGCACCTACTTACCTACCTGTCCACCCACCCATCTATCTGTCTGTCTGCCTGCCTGTCTGTCTGTCTAATCCATCCATCCATTCGATAAACCCTTTGCTGTCTTTCAGCTTCAGGGGTATAAGAGTTTTCTGATAACAGCCCTATTGTGTGCTCAGTATATTGTGGAATGTATCGCCCCTTTTATTTTGGTGATCCATCGCAGTCATTGATGTTGTTATAGTTCTTGAATCGATTGGTCTGTTCTCAGTAACTTGAGTACACATGTTGAATGTCTTGACGAGATCACATTTTTTTGGGGGATGTGGTTGGTCAAGTAAGGAAAACCTGTTTACTTGAGTTGCAAGGCGATTCTATGCCGCTAATACGGACCTGATTCCTATCAGCTGTAAGAATAATATTCATTTATCATTATGCTTCCTACTTGGTTTTACAGAAACATTGCTTTCCACTCCTTTATATGATATTATTACTGGACGTAAAGAAACTAATTTGTCACTCAAATTGATACTATTCATTGAATAAAATAAACTTGTACTCATTAAACGACATATTATTTTATTTGTATGATTTCATATCCCTTTATTCTTGGGGACTATCGAAATTCCTCTAGTACAATGACCGCATGCCACTGCTCCTGAACTGCATAATAGGGCCTACATGTTTCTAGGATAGGCCTATGCATAGTGATAAATTATCATTCTTTAACGCTGCATATGAAACAAGTGTTTCTATGTTATAAATACTGATAAATTTTAGTTACTAAACAGTTTAAAAAAAACACAACATATTTAATAGATTTCACTATTATATTGAAGATTTCAAGCATCGTATTCAGGCTCTGTCAGACCTAGTGGGACAATGGTATTGGAAAATATGGGTCACGATCATTGGACTGTTCCGGAAGCATCGGACAGTAAGTTATTTGTGCATAATGCATATTTATAATACTTCATCGTAGAGTATGGAATGTTTATTTTGACAGTTTAAATTATAAATAGGACATATAGGAACACCGATATGGAGCTATGTAAAATAAAAAGATGCATGTAAGGAAAGATGGCCCACATTACTGAACACCAGGCCAGTAAATACGTTTTCAGTAAGTGATAGTTTATACATAAAAAAGAGGTCATTCGTCAATGTGTAATTTCTTTTTTCCCCATGAGATTTGATGCCTTTCACGCGAGAAATCGTTGCAGGGTGAGGGGTTTACCTACCTTTTGGCTAAATTTTTAATACTTAAAATAATGTTCTGATTTTGAAGGTGGGGAGGCGGTAAGTGGGGGGGGGATAGAGTGGGAAGGTAGGAGGTGGGGAGGGGTTCAAACACTCCAACCCCCGCCCATCCACCAATTTACGGACTTCTGAGACTCTATTGTCCAATGTAATACACGGATATTCTGCCCGGTCATGAAGCGGTCTGAGACAAACAAATAACAGATTCATTACCGGGCAATAATGTGGTTGATGTCACAATACTGAGAAGAGAGGGTTGACCCATAAGGGTGGTCATGGATCACTACAGAGTACAAATAGTCATCATAACTTCTGATGAACGAACAACAGCATAATGCAGAAGAGGGTATTGTAGGTGTACATACAAACAATGACAGAAATGGGAGTGACTAGGGACGAGAAAATGTGTCCTTTTTAGGAAAGATTCGAAGATCACATAATTAACATCTGACTGGGACTTTGCGACTGCATACTATTGGATGGCCTCTGACATGGAGAGCAGAGCACTTATGGAAATACCGTGTATTTCATAATACTGGTTTCTAATCAATAATCAAGATCATCGATAAATAGATATAAATCGGAGAGTGTTGCCAATCGTATAACTATTGATCTTTATACACACTTATCAAAATATCATAATATTCATATATATCTCAGAATATTGAGGTGCAAAGGGTCTCGCATTGCTCTCGTGCGGACCCAGGGTTAGCAGATAACCATAATCCTAACAGTACATCCTCTTGGTGCACCCTGGAAACAGAAATGCAACTGCTCTTGCTGTATTCATGGCTAACACTGTCCGTGGATGTGCATGCTGTAGATGGAATGATAATTTCCTGCAGAGAGACGGAAAATATCTCCGAAACCCCTACGCGATTACATCCAACATATGCAAGGCATCTGTGCATTCTGACTTGGCGGCTTAAAAAAGCAGACATATTGGAGGAGCGACCAATGTCAATGTCCCTAACATACAGCGATCTTACGAATACATACCGAATTTGGAATAGGTAACACACTAGAGGGCAGCGTAGTGTACGTGAGTCAATTCAGTGGCAACGGGGTTACACTGGTCCAGCACAAGACCGACTGGCGGAAGTGCTGTTCATGCTCGAGAACACACAGAAGCCTTCATGCCCCTTCACAATTGACCCCATTCAAAGTAGGAGTCATGACTCAGGTATTGGATACGCCACCTTGAACATGCATTCCTGGGTATGGAAGAAAGTATTGAATACAGCTCCCCATTGCACACAAGACAAGCATTGAATAAAAACGCATTGTTCACCTGAGTGTCTAGTTAATGGAAAAGAAATATAAGCTATGCAAGAACATTCTTGTGACCTATATATATATATAGGTCATCTTTATGTAGTGTTTTTCATCATCATCATTAGTGCCGTCTCCGCAACGAAGGTTGGCTGCAATGTTTTTACGAAGATTATAAGTTTCAGTAACATTTCCATTATAAAGTAAAATTGCACGATTTTTAAAGTGTGATTTGTTCACGACCAAATTCTCACGATTTGAATGTGCTGTGACATTACCCCAAACTCCATAAATGTTGGCATATTTACTATGATACTATGACATTTATGTTTCAGATGACGGTTCCAAATACAACTACAATGATGTTTTGTTCAAGTCACTTCTGTTCTATGAAGCGCAAAGATCCGGACGATTGCCAGCTAATAAACGAATACCATGGAGGGGAGACTCAGCGCTAAACGATAAGGGAGACAAAGGGGAGGATTTGACAGGAGGGTGGTATGATGGTATGTTGTAACATATTCATAAATATCCACCTACAAACAATTCATTTCTTTGGCTCACATATACTGAAGTCATCACTTAGACATACATATTCTTAAAGGAATCAATTGGTTGTTGTACCATTCTTTTGTTTTATGTTCATTTTCTATTCATGATCGTGTGAACTCTATCATTTGCTGTCACTTTTCTATCTTAATATAACAAGTGAGACCCTATATGTGTGCATAATAATACATTTTAAAACTATACCAAGTGAGACATTATGTTAGTGCATACTAATAAAGAATGTTAAAACTATAACAAGTAAAACATTATGTTTGAGCATACTAATAAGTAATGCTAAAACTATAACAAGTGATACATTATGTTTGAACGTACTAATAAATGTTAAAACTATAACAAGTGAGACCTTACATGTGAACATACCGATAAATGTTAAACTTTAAAATGTGATACCTTATAAGTGAGCACACTAATGCACGTTAAAACTATGATGACACGTGAGACTCTTCATGTGAGCACAATAATACATGTTAAAATTATAACAACTGAGACATTGGCAGGCTAACGGTGTTAGTGTCTTCTATCCTTCTAACCAGACATTTTACAACATTAAGCACTTTTCCCACTTAACTTCTATTCTTCTTAAAGTTTATATCTCGTAGAGTATGTTGTCATGCCTGTCTACAATCTTCTGTCTCGTGTGCTTTAAATAATTTCCAATGTTCTCACATAGAACAATGCCAATCTCTGTCCAGCGTCTTCTCTCTTGGTCTTCATTATTTCATCTTGCACTTCAATTTGTCTGTTGTCACAATGTACTCATATTTCCTCTACTCATGATGCCTCCAAAAATGTGAATTATCTGCTTCCAATTTTCAATGGAGGTGTAGTTCTTGTTTATCATGAAAATTTTTCAAAATGTCATCGTTATGTTTTTCAATCTGTTCATCTGTCATCATAACAATCGGTAAGAAACAAAAATTAAAAAAACCCAGCAAATCAAGTTACCAACCAGTCAGCCTCTTGAGTTGCGTAGGAAAGCAATGGAACGAATGTTCAAATCTAGACTAATAACAATACCTAGAGGAAAACCAAAAGCTCACTAAGACACAGTCAGCCGATAAGAAAAATTGAAGCACGGAAGACTAGGTCATACAGCTAGCACAGAAAATCAAAAATACTTTCCAAAAGAAGGAAAAAGTGCTAGCAATTTTTGTGGACTTTTGACCAAGGCCTTCGACAACGTATGGACAGATGGACTCATCATCAAGCTTTCCCAAAACAAAATTGAGACAGAAGAGAGACAATATACATCAAGAAAAGCAAATAATATATACGAGTATATATGTGTGTGTGCGTGTGCGTTCGTTCCCGCGTGTGTGTGTGTAAATATAAAATTTCACAAGCACATATATTACAATACAATCATATATATATATATATGATTTGCTTTACTATGTATATTTGTCTTTGGCAGTCGGCTTTTAAATAAGTGTTGTGTCGTGACTTTTGTCGTAGCAGAACTTTCTACAGAATTAATTAGAACTTCATTCGTTACATTTTTGATTATTGTCGTGTTTTCGCTGGTCACTATGTATATAATTTGAATCACATGCCAAAAATAGACAAACAGACAAACGAATTTCACGGAAATAGTGAAAATCGGCCACCAATGTCATCTGTACACAGGTCTTACTGCTGGAGACTGGTCGAGGTTGAGTGGTAGATGCCGATATTTTTAGAAACTGTTCGCTTAAGACAACATTGCCAAGTTTAACGTGTTTTAAATTATGTTAAGCTTGTGATAATACCAAATCTTGCATGTACATGTATAAAACTCGTCTCCATGAATTTGTTTTAAATGTATATTCAGCTGGAGATCATGTCAAGTTTAACTTTCCAATGGCCTACTCTGTCACTGCCTTGGCTTGGGGTTACTTAGAATTTACTGACGCATATAAGGCTGCTGGTCAAGAAAACTATCTGTTGGACGGTATCAAGTGGGCTCTGGACTACTTAATCAAGTGTCACACTGGACCTGAGGAACTTTATGTTCAGGTGGTTTAGTTTTTGTGTGGAAGTAATATTTCAGTTATAAATACTATGATGATGTTATTGCTATCAATGTTTATTCATTATTGTTGCATTCCCCAAAAATGGAAACACTATAGTCTGTCGCAAATTAGGAGGGATGTGAACACTGACAAACATAATCTGGAAAATTGAACATTTAAAAAAATGTGCAATCATTTTCTATTTTTTGTGTGTATGAGCAGGTCGGTTATTACATGTAAAGATTACAACTACCGTGGAGCCCCTGAAATGATGATAATGGAACGTTCATCATACAAAAATAGAGAACATGACCATTATACAATGTGTTCTTTATTTTAGTAATGCTGTCTTTGCGTTTCCTATGTAACAGAGTGAAAGGGGGAGTGTAAATTAACATGTCATACAAGGGGAAGGGCAAATATCGTATCCCTTGTTTTGATCTTTGGTGTTATGACAGACAGCCTTCTTTTTAACCTTTCACCTACAAGAGAGAAAATATAGAAGAATGGTGTGTGGTCATTGTTATTGACAGGCTCTTAGCACCCACAGAAATAGTGCAGGTAGCCTTTGTTTTGATGGTTGGTGTTATGACAGGCAGCTTTCAGTGCAGATACGCAGATTACGCTGATATGTGACATGATACTTTCCACAACCAATTCACAATATTTTCTCTTCAAGACTTGCACACATGTCGGTCATTCAACTTTCTCCAGCTTGCCCAGTAAGCGACTAGATAATAACTACAATGAAAATGTTGACATAGAAGTAGTATAACTAAAGAACATGCAATAAAAATGTCATTGGGCATTTATGATGGCCACATAGGAGTAAATAAAAGTAAGTGCATAAATAAGAGTAAATGCCATTTGTCATTTTTAAGGTACTTCAATTGATCAACATCCCGATGTAACAATCACTTCAGTAGGTGTGAGTTCATTACTTCAGCGAAACTGAATTTCACACAAATAATAAACTGTCACAAGTAAACGTGAATAATGTAATCTTCTTTTTCTATGGTCGATTATTTTGGGTCTCCATAGGTCATAATAGGTCACATTTCGGTCTCCATAATGTTAACATATCGTCTTCTTCACGTATATGGCGGTCTTAGATAAATCCACCCCCCCCCCGATACGATCGTCACCTTCTTGACTTCAAAGAGAAGGTTTCTATTGAATGCATTTAGTAGACATCGCTTACTTAATTGTCTAGACAGATAATCAGCGTATTAGCACTGAAAGCAAACCACTCTACCGTATTTTCTCTCTTATGGGTGAAAGGTTAAAAGAAAGCTGTCTGTCATAACACTGAAGATAAAAACAAGGGCTACCCTATTTACTTCTCCCCTTGTATGACATTTTAATTCACACTCTCCCTTTCACTTTGTTACACCTAGTTTGTTTCATATCTCTGGGGAATTTCTTCCATCTGCTGTTCCAAAATACTTGTTTGGGGGACCTGTTTGAGTAGTTGGTCATTCACTTTGATCATGCTTGCTGGAGAATTGTGTTTCTTACAATCATCATTTCTGACTTATTATTTAAGAAAAGAATATCGCTGTCTTTGCATTTTGCTACTACTGCAAAGATTCGTTCTTGTTTGATCTTTGTCAATTTTGACAATCAGGACGGAGAATGACAAAATTGGATATTGATAATGACGAGAAAAAAAACACGAGGCTTAACAACTTCATGTTGTAAAAAAATATGACAAAGGATATATGCACCTATGATGAGGCTGCACACGTTTAACTACATTTCCAGGAGCCACTGTGAGAGTAAAGTTGCCCGTGTGGCAAGTCTCGCTTGGGACATAAATAGCAAGAGTTTCCGAGCAGGATCTATTAAAATAAACAATGGCAGTAACTAATTCTCCAACAAAATAATTCACCAAAATCACAGATAAGCAAAACCATAAGGTTTGTCTATAAACTGGGTCAACAATTACGTAGTACGTTACAGATGGTTCACGACAGGGCTCCAGTAAAACATAACTGTGTACAGATTACCTGAAAGGCCGACTTTGACTATCTCTGTATTTTTTATTGGTCGGATTTAGCTATTATTGGCAGGCATAAATATATTATTTAAGTATTTAAATAGTAGCCAACGAAATGAATGGCACTAATAAAAAGCGTAACGAATAATCTTATTAATTCTGAAAGAGGTTTTCTACTGTCAAAAGCCACAGATGGGTCACGAACAGTGCGCCACGAACGATGCGCATAGGTTTTTATCTCCAAATCACGCAGAAGAATAGTTGATGAAGACGATCATCGACATACATAATGCCTAATACATGATGATGATGGTTTTTTGAGTCTTTACAGACGGTCAGGAATACGTAATGCGTAAAAATGGAAGGGGGAGGGGAAGAGGCAGGGATATGAAAAGTGATCGTACTAAACAGACTCAATACGTTCAGGAAATCATATTTTCTTATAACAGATTCTTATTTTTGTTGTATGACCAGGTCGGTGATCCAGGTAAAGATCACAGCTATTGGGGACCCCCTGAAAAGATGACAATGGACCGTCCAGCATATAAAATTAATGCTGCGAAACCCGGCTCTGATATAGCAATGGAAACCGCTGCTGCTATGGCTGCTGGATATTTGGCGTTCAAGACTAGAGGTTCGTCTTTTATTTGATATATTTCAGTACTGACATTCTTTTCCTGCTGGCTACTAAGAACCACGCTGGTCCAAGTATGTTATGTTAAACAAAGCAAACACATTACTTGTTAGTGACAGCAATGAGTTTTCAATATCGGTTGGATCATCGTTAGCGTTTAGGTTAGCGTTAGGGTTAGAGATTGGTTTTGAGTTAGTGTGATGCTAATCCAAACTCTAAGCCTAAAACAAAATTTAACACTAACCGAGCCGAACTTAAAAACCCTAACAATAACTACAACCCGAAACAAACATTGATTCTAAACAAACCTAAATTGGAAGCGAATAGAGGTCACCTACGTAATAAATAAATTTTCTGTTTTGTTTAGAATTTCAGACTAGTGTATATTATAATTATATTATTTTTAACCCCTCCCCCAGATGCGGCATATGCAAACACTCTTCTAACTCACGCCAAGGAGCTTTGGGAGTTTGGTAACAAATACCATGGAAAGTATAGTGATTCTGTCCCTCAAGCTGCCGGGTTTTACAGGTAAATTACGTTGAGGTACACATCTTGCCGGATTTTACAAGTAAGTTAAGTTTAGGTGACTAACAATTTCAGACACACAAGTGACTGTGTTTTACAGGGCTGAAGGTCTGAAAGTCTAAATAGTGGCCCATCAGACAAACCACTTCTTCAATAATAATCCACTAATAGATGATATACACGTATAGTGAGAATTTACTTTTGTGGAAACCCCATATCACTTCATCTATACAATTGTGTTTTTATCCATGTGAGTAGGATGCCACTTCTCACAGTATTGCATGTCACTGAGAGTTAGAACTTTCTATGTAAAAAAGGTGTCCATTTCAAAATAGGATGCAAAAGTTCTATTGTTCATAATTTATGGGTATATAAAAAAAAAACAAAAAAAAAACAGGGAAATCAATGGTGACAATATATTAGAAATAAAATCCTGGCACATCCATCCGCATACATAATTGTCCCAAAAGTCAACCATACAATTGGAATATATTACATTTTTTTTTAAAAATTGTGTGTGTGTTTGAAATAATTGTCAAATGGTTAGAGTGCTAGCCTCACGATTATAACAGAACGCGTTGAAATCACGCATTATATATATCTGGATTTTTATAGTATGGAGATAACATTAAAAAAATACTCCCTGTACACACCGCTATGGCTGCTATGATATTGCTGAATTTATTATCACAGCTATAATCTTCACTGCAATGCTTAACGTTCATCTTCACTGCAATGCTTAACGTTCATTAACTAAAGTCTACACGCACTTTATTCATAAATTATGACGTGGAAAGATTGAGTATTAGTAGCTGTTAAATTTAACTTTTGAAGCAGGAGTTTGACAACGAGCGCATAAGGTGAATAATATAATTCCAAAGAAGCTACTATTCTTCACTGCTCGTGATTAGAAAAATCCTTTTTATTTCATTTCGTTCTTCTTTTTCTCCAGCGTTCATTCTCAAATTCCCACTGGATTTCTCTTGTAACAGGACAATGGTCCTACAAGATTTCCAGTTTGTAGTCTAGAGAATGGAAATGCGTTGTGTTGCCGTTTTATTTGCGCCGATGGCCCAACACATTCGTCTTCGGCGGAATTTCGTTCAATATCTGGCATACTTTCTGCAGTTTTTTGATACCCTACACGTATGTTGTGGCCCACAATTCCTTATTCCTACTGTAGATAAGGGGCCCTCCATAAATTACTTCAACAATTGTGGGCCAACAATTGTTGACCTTGTCAACAACTGTTAAGAATTCAGGAATACGCCTGCTAAATTATTTCAAAAGATATTAACACCCACCCAAATAAATTTTTGAAAAAAGTACGAACGTAATACATATTTTGTTTCATAATCGTAGAAAATTTAAAAAAAGGAAAACAATGTAATTGATGTATTAAAATAGTATTTTTGACGTCAACTGTTGTTACCCCTATCCCCTTGTCAACATCCGTCAAAATGTTTCTGACTCTACCCCCCCCCCCCTCTAATTGTTGACATTGGACATCCCTACGTAATAAAATCAGAACTATTAAAACGTTCTTAGTGAGTACTAGGTCTCACACAAGTTACTTCGGTCTATACAATTCTGATAATTCTTGTTGATTAAAAACACAAAATGAACTGTTACTATAGTTACCATATCATACACAAATCACTTCAAAGAGAAAGAGATCAGCTAACATTGAAATATACATAGATATGAAATGTAGTTACTGAGAATTTAAAAAAAATCAACAATATTTTATACAGCTCAAATAACTACACTGATGAATTAGGCTGGGGTTCCATATGGTTATACAAGGCAACCAATGACAATAAATATCTGGCTGAAGCTGAGAGGGAGTTTGATCCGGATCCTGCTTGGGGTCAGTCTTGGGATGAGAAGACTATTGGTAATCAAGTGAGTTCTTCATATACGTTTACAACTTTTTGTTTAAACTAAAACGGGCTCAACAGGTGTTGAAGATTGACTTCATCGTACTCAACTTGCTTCATATATACTACGTCCCTTCCAACAGATCAGAACATGCATGCTACAAGTACAACGCATTGCGCACATTATTCCCGCAAAGCTGTGCTGCAGTAAGCTTGTGTAAACATGTCTATCCATTGGCGCACATAGTTAGTTCTTAGCCACAAGACTTGCGTATAGAAATGTGTGCACAGCTTCACATAAAAAATATAACTGGTGTAAATGGAGCATGCTGAAAAATAGTAGCATTTCTAGGCAGAAAAAGTTTTGAAAAAAGCTAAACAAATGTGGTGTTCAAAATTTATCAGCCCACAGCAATATATTTTTTGCCACATGCACTCTTGTTTTAGAGAGAACATTGATTGCATATAACACAACAGCTTCAAGCTATACTTGTCATGGATCTCCGAAAAAGTAAATGTAAACAAGACTTTGCTAAACTAAAAATAAATGATAATGACTACATTTATGCCAGTAGGTAAACTCTAGTTTGAGGGGATTGAACTCCTTTTTCCTTAAGGAAATTTAAAAATGACATTTAGGAACAGGAAACTAGCAAATAAGCTGGTAATCACCCCTCCCATTTGTAATGTGGTTTCTCCCAAAAAGTATCTGCGCGCCAATGGCAGTTACTTCTGGCAACTTTAGGTGTGTGATTGTTGCTAATAATAGTTTGTTTTTGTTATAACGTAAATGTGGATAACGTATAGGGAGAACATCATGAAAAGAGAAGAAAACAAATAAAGAGGTGCTAAAGACACTTAATATGAAGACAGAACTACTAAGAGAAATAAAGATCAGGCAAATAAAATACTTTGGACACATTAAAAGACATGACACCTTATTGAAGACCTTACTTGAGGGTAAAGTCAAAGGGAAGCGAGCAAGAGGTAGGCAGAGATACAAGTGGGAGAGTAACATTACACGATGGACAGGTTACAGTCTAGCAAAGTGCACCACCAAGACAAGAGACAGGAGATGTTGGAGATACGTTGCAGCCAACCTTCGTTGCGGAGACGGCACTTAATAATGATGATGAAATGTGGATGTACTTTTCATAATCTTGTAATAAACCCACTTGGATGCGTTTAATTCTTTTTAACACAGGGGAGAACATGACAACCACACCTAACATGCTGATGGAAGTTGAGTCAGCACGTGGATCTACTGCCTGGGGCATTCACACGTTCGCTGTAATGAGAGAGCAAACATGAAATAGGCGTAAAAGTAAATTCAAATAGGAAGCAAAAGTTTGTTATAGCGGCACCGAATCGACTTGCAACACGAGTAAACGGGGTTTTTCGTACTTGACTAACCGCATCTCCAAGAAAAATGCGATTGTGTCAAGACATTCAAACTCTGTACTCAAGTCACTGAGAACGGACCAACCGAGACAAGGACTATTACAACAACAACGAGCATCCAGTACAAGTATTGAAGTATCCTCAGTAACACAAACATATAACATCCGTATTCGTGCTACAAGTGCCAATATGTCTTCTTGTAATATAAAGAAGTTAGAATCGGTGCCCTTAGAACGGTCCTGATTAAATTGCAGTTAGTCTCCAGAATTCATGAAATAGATGGAGAGTTGTTAATGAATAAGGGAGACGTACTGAAACTGGTTCATGAGTGTCGGCTGGATGCGGGCACACAATTAATGACGACACATCAATGCTAAGATTCAGAGAATCTGATGTGGAACTAGTACAACTGGATTCCTGCAGGGTCAAATGAGGATCGTATTCAACCAGCGAGCTACAAGAACGATTATTATGCATAGTCTTCGACGTTTGTTGGGGGGTAATGCGAGTCTATTTGTCTGCACTGAGTGCAATGATGTCGGTTCATGATTCATAACACTTACGCAGTGGTGTAGCGTGGGTCAATCGCGCCCGGGGCGGAATCATAATTTTCCGCCCTTGTGACATTAAAAAAATATGTCAGTGACTGTGAAAGACTGGACGAAAATAAATTTGCCACCTAGCTACGTCACTGAACTTACAGCTACTCACACCTCGTATTTTCTATAATGATAGATCCTGCTATACAAAGCAACAAAGAATGATAGATACAAGACAGCAATTGAAAACACCTTTAGAAGCTGGTTTCCTGGCGGCAAATTGCCATACACCCCTAAAGGGCTTGCATTTAGACTTCAATGGGGATCCTTGAGATATTCATGTAAGTATCTTCAGTTTTATATCTCTCATATTGTTTTGTTTTCTTTCATCTTAATAGTACATTATTTTAACACTTCTTCTTCTTCTTCTTCTGAGTTCGTTCTCAAACTCCTGCAGATCAGCAGGATGTAGTCCGGAGAACGGAATGTACTGTGTCATGGTTTACATAATTGCTGCGATATCTACGCCTTTGGCCTAACATATCCGACTTCAGCATGGCTTTGGATCACTGACCCTATATGGGATAGGACAGCCAACTCCATCATAACTTAGTCGCCTCGTACGACATGCATGGAGGGTAAACAGTGTTGCTATTCTTTGCTCCCCTTTCGGGTCCCGACAACATACGGACGATTTTAACACTGATATTTATAAATTTTATTTCTTATTTCACTGTACATATTTAATGTTACAAAGGAATAACATTACAACTATTAAGAAGCTATTTTTCAACACCACATGCGGAGATCAGGGAATATCAGAGATCAGGGAAGGATTAGCAATGGTCCTACAAAAACATAACAGATGAAAAATTTTTGGCAAGGGAAAAACAGAAAAACAAAGTTCTAATTATTAAGAAGCTTATATTTTTCCAGTGGCAACATATGGTTGTTAAAGGTGGCAATGACACCCGCAATGTAACAGATACTATCGACATTTGAAATTAAATGTTATAGAAAGGCCTGAAGCATATCCAGAAAGACCATAACATAGAAGAAGAGTGACTCCTCAAATCTATTAAAAAAAATGCTAGCGGTGATATTTTAGAGATATAAAAAGAAACAATGGTTTAGAAAGATTAATCGTGGAGGGAAAAGTTCCAGACAAGAGAATATGAAGCAGACCAATACTACGATGGAAGTAAGATTTCAAAGACCTTCTGAATATGATACTGAATGAGGCTGACAGCTTGCACAGAACCGAGAGACTTATAATGAATGTGATAACGTTCTGTAAAGAATTAAGTTCTATAAAGGACACGTCGCATAATAATCGTTGTAACTGCCACACTTTCAAGATCGTCTGCTACTTCATTTCCCTAAAAATCCGCGTGTCCAGGCACAACACTAATAAGTAACATGTAACTCTTTAGCACTGATTTCGTTATCGACTCCAGCTACACATACAGAATATTCAGAAGAACACCTATGAAACCAACACTTGTCGCACTCTGAGTCTCCTTCAATATCATTTCCCAGGCTATCACCATCATCTCCATCGTCATTGCTAGTGGTTGTATAACAAGCAGCACTTTATTTCCCAATACAGTTTTCTCTGCGTTGAGCTGTTAATGCACAGACACTGCGTACGTGCCAAACCACAGCCCCTTTAGTGTAAACAATAATAGCTTCATCTGAGGAATTTTCACTGATCAGGGCTTGAACTTCTGAATCTATATGCACTGGAATGTCATTGTCACTTTTCCTGGAAATTGTGATGACCGCTTCAAATTGTACATTTGATAGGCATACTTTCTCACCCCTCTCTATGAATTATGCCTCCTAATGTGGAACATGCTTAATAATGATGTGCCCTGCCAAACCATGACTTCTCATTTTTAATATGTTTAGTGTGATTCTTAAATCATTATATAATGGATGATTCTTGTCTGCTCTGATCAGCAGGTAAGAATCAACACTCTCTTTGCACTTGCATAATAATAGGATAATTCAGATCTTCACCGATGATATATTATTCGTATACTTGTTTTTCCAGCTTGAAAAGAAGATGAGAACATATATGACTGATGGTCAACAAGTGAAAAGTACAATAGGATGAATGTAACATTAAGTTATCTATCCCCAAAAGAAAATGAAACGAAAAATAAATGCTTCATTCTCATCATCATGGCTATTATTCAATAACAAGATAAATCCTATGTTCCGAAACAACCTACCGTACTGAACATGTGAGGGCTGGTGCACCACAGAGTAATGAGAGGAAAACAGAGATTTACAGGGAGTGTTGTAGTCAAATATATAACACACTAACGACGGTTCGATTAAAAAGTCTTCATCAGAATAAAAACGAACAGCATGAAATGATATTACAGAGAATCATGCTGTAAGATAGGATCATTAAAAGATAATATGGAAGATAAGATGCTAAAAAGAAAGAAAAGAGAAATAAGGCACTCGTAGAAGAGAGAGAGAGAGAGAGAAAGAGAAAGGGAGAATGAAAGTAAAAACACAGAGCAATTATAATAAAAGAAAAATCTAAGTAATATCAAAGGAAAAACCACTAAGAGTTTTCTTCTTTTATTATAATTTGTATTTTTCCTTTACTTTCTCTCTCTTCTGCTCTTCTCTTTTTTGTCTTTTTCTTAATTTCTTCTTTCTCCCATCTTATCTCCCTTATTATCTTCTTTTGCTCGTCTCTTACAACATGATTCTGTGTTTGTAATATTCATTTCTTGTTACTTTAAAAAAAATCTCGATGAAAACTTTTTAGCCGAAACGTCATTTGTCCCTGTTGACGTCATCAGTATATTCTGTATTTAACTGCAACACTCTTCACATATCTATTTTATTTTGGCCCTGTTATTCAATAGCACGTTTACTTGGTTTCTGATCCAGCGATCACAGGTGCGCCAACAATTACTTTGACCCAACAATTACTGAAATTTATCCATCTTGGTCGTGATTGAATTATTATATTCTCACTTTGTCTAGCAAACATGGCAATGGCTGCTCTGGTTGCTGCTGAAGCTGGAATAATGTCCTCTGAATTACGTCATTGGGCAATGTGTGAAATCCACTACGCTCTAGGAGATACTGGCTTCAGTTATGTGGTTGGTTTTGGCAAATCATATCCACACAGCCCACATCATAGAGCAAGGTAAGGAATATCCGTACTGCGTGAGCTATATATGAGTTGTAACAGGTATAAGTTACTGCCTGAACTATATATATAAGATGTATCGGATATACAAGGTATATGTTACTTCCTGAGTTATATAAGAGGTGTAACAGTTATACAAGGTATATGTTACTGTCTGAGTTATACACGAGGTGTAACAGTTATACAAGGTATATGTTACTGTCTGAGTTATATATATATATAAGGTATATCGGGTATATAAGGTATATGTTACTGCCTGTGTTATATATAAGGTATATCGGGTATACATTACTGCCTGATTTATATACTAGGTGTAACAGTTATACAAGGTATATGATTTGCAGCAACTATAACTGCAGCAAATACTACACATATTACGAACGTTTGTAAGTCCCAGACGGCCACTGTACAAAATGTGGCTGTAGATTGCAATGCTATGAGCTGGACATTCCTATACTCTGGAGTGTACGTTGTTGTGACTCTTGGAATTTCCAGGTATGATGCAGATAAAAGTACTGATTCCCTTGCAGGAGTATAGATACTGGTTCTCAGCCGGCTTCATCACAGCAAATATCATGGGTGGGATAGTCATCCAAGTTCAACCTCCTTGTCGACTCCTACGACATGCATGTCAGTGTTCATATACTTTGCTCCCTTTCAGATTCACATGACACACAGTTGACAATGCTATGTAAATGAATGGATAGTCATGGCAAGTAATGTGATTCACGGCATTGTGACAGCAGACTATATATATATATATATATATATATATATATATATATATTATATATATATATATATATATATTATATATATATATATATATATATATATATATATATATATATATAAAACATTGGAAAAATCAGTACAAGAGAAAAGTTGTAATTAAAAACGTACAAGTCCATATGTAACTTTGACAGTGACCTGCTTCTTTATCCTCTGTAAAGACGGCACGCTTATGAATTGCGAGAATAATAACCATTGATTGATAATAATCAATGATTTATATGACAAGATCATATAACATGAGAAGATGTGGATACAAGGCCAGAGGAAGATCTAGAAAAAGATGGATAGATAATATCAAGACAATCCTGTACAAATACAGATTCAACGCAACCAGGACGCCATATCTGACCTTGGATAGACAACAAAAGCTCCCAGTCACCTACCCTGCGCTTAAAGGCAAGCGTATATATTCTGCCCATCATCCACATGGGGATAGACAATAGATTGATAATCCCATGGTTAACCTTGACAATGTTATAATTATGTCGATGATACATTTTTGTTAACATAAGACACTGATCCACGCGGTGAAACAGACATGATTAAAAAAAACAACAACTAGTGAATGTGATAAAGTAGTCGCCGAGTGCAATGGGGTATACATAACAATTACTTCCTGAATGTGGATGTAGGCCGACGCTCTTAAGGTTGCTTTCCATTTAATATGGATGACACATTCTGCTGAAGTTTGATCATTTAGATGACTGTAGCTTCCGTCCACTTGCTATTCAGTGTTTTTCCTGTTTACTTTCAGACCACAGATTACTAGAGGTAAATGTTACCCATACCAAACTATCAAATTTAAATGGTACTAGTCACAGGAGTCATAACTGGTAGTCCTGATTATGGTATGAGGGTAATACAACTCGAGGATATGACATAAATGTATTATCTATCCACGTGACACATTTCTTTACAGAGTGTTTCCTCACTGCCACTTCGTAAGCTTCTCGTATCTGTGCACACTGTCAGCCTTTTCTATTGTCGGGTTTAGATAGTCTATGATATCCTGTATCCATCACAGTCTTGGTCTGCCTCGTGTTCTCTACTTGGAACTTTAACCTCCATGATTAATATTTCTAAGCTACTGGGTCAGTGTACATGTCCAATGGAGCACTAGCGGTGGAAGAGACAAGACAAGATACTGCAAGACAGAAGCGGGCAAGTAGAAAAGACAAAACATCTCAACGTCCCGTAGACACCATCTACAGATGTTATGTCTGTGGAAGAGCTACTTGTGCTCGCATTGAACTTGTTGGTCATTTAAAATCGCACTATTAACTTTATTATCTCTATTACTTATTATTAATATTATTAATTAATTAATTATTTTGGGTGAGTTCCGGTAATCGTCGAGTACGACGGACAAACATCATGTCCAAAATATGTTAGTTTTTTGATAGTTTTGAGGAGCAAGTCTTCTTCTATGTTCAGGTCTTTGTGGATTTCTGCGTTGGTTTGTCTTTCTATCCAAGAAATTTTTAAAATCTTCCTAAAATATTTCATTTCCAATGCCGGTATTTTCTTTTCCAATGCGAATGTCATTGCCCGCAGAAATGTTAGCACAACATAATCACATACATACTTCATGGCAATGATTAAATCAAGGCTAGGAGTTTACAATCGTCAATATACCTGCTGGCTCATTGCAAAACATCCTTTTAAAGTGACTCATTTGACTTTTCCTATGCTTACATTGGTCACTGTATACTTTTGTGTCGTCAGCGAATCGAATGAAAATCATGGGAAATATTTAATGAATCACTTTAGGTGGTCGTTTTTCAACTAGCTCACATGTCTTATATATATATATATATATATATATATATATATATATATATATATATATATATATATATATATGGGTCATGGTGTAACATACAAAGAAATCCCGGTGATGTGTATGCTAATGCATTAATCACGTAAAAACAAATCTGGAATATTGAAAACAATTAACTTATGGATGCTAGTGTTAGAATAAAGATGAATGAGAAGAGGACATTTGCTTGATTTTAGTGTTAGTTTTGTCAGATCGAATTTGCCGGGATGGAAAAATCATGTGCATTAAGTTTAGAGACACAATTGATATTTAATTGGTTACTGATTCAACGTCACAGTGCTCAGGGCGGATCCATATGTTCTCAGGTCTCCATAGCAGTTATTTTAAGATGAGCATGTGAGTAGTTCCTATTGATTAAAGTAACACAATTGAATACGTGCTCCACCGAAAACGGATGTGTTGACCATATTCGCAAAAAACGGCAACACAAGACATTTCCATTTTCTGGACTGCATCTTGCTGGAAAACTAATAGAACTTTGATCCTGCTACAAGAGAAATCCAGCCGGAGTTTGAGAATGAACGCTGATGAAGAAGAAAAAATGTGTGCAGCCGTTGATTAAAAGCCCTCAAATCTATATATCGCCCGTGTGTTGCCGGGGCCCGAAAGGGAAGCAAAGAATAGCAGCACTGTTTACCTTCCACGCATGTCGTAAAAGGCGACTAAGGAGGTTATGGGATGGTGTATGCTGTCCCATCCCATATAGGGTCAGTGACCCAAAGCCATGCTGAAGTCGGATGTGCCAGGCCGAAAGGCGCAGATATCGCAGCAATGCTGTAAACCATGACACAGCGCATTCCGTTCTCCGGACTACATCCTGCTAATCTGCAGGCGTTTGAGAACGAACGCAGAAGAAGAAGAAGAAGAAGAAGAAATCTATATATCAGCCAACAGGCATCTGCAAGGAAATTTTTCATGCTCCTTGCAAATGCACCCTTCGGTGAGAAACCATGGACTCATTTATTATATTTGTGCAAGACTCTGAAGGTTGGAAAAGTGTTAGTACAATCTCGTACCATCTCGGTTCATATTGTTACAGACTACATCAACCTTTCTAAACATTGACTGTGAAAGAGAAAGTATGTGGAACAAGATATGTTACTGTATGAAGAGTCCAAGAGATATTTGAGCGTGGTAATAACGGACTCAATAATTGTAATATAGAAAGCAGCTGACGTACAAGGCGCTGCTTGAAAATGATACTGCCAAGCATGCGAGCCATTGGCCTGTGATGTATTTGTATATTCATGTATTAGCAAACTAGACTATTATAATACATTTGCTATTTCTGATTGTGCTTTCTGCGACAGTTCGTGCCCTAACCTACCTTCTCCGTGTGGGCCAGACATAATGAGCACTGCAGTGCCCAATGTCCACACTTTGTTTGGTGCTCTTGTTGGGGGACCTGGTCAGAATGATGATTATAAAGATGACCGTACTAACTATGTCAACAATGAGGTTGCCTGTGATTACAATTCTGGGTTCCAGGGAGCAGTTGCTGGTAGGTCATGTTGGTACTTTCTTGATGATCATTCTTATCTGTATGATAAGAATTTAATTCAATTTGTGTCTTCCCTTATATATTCATCAATTCTGTATATTGATATACACTTTCAAAAGGGAAAAAAACATTGTGACATTCCAAGTAAGTCGTAAGAGGCGATTAAGTAACTTTATGCTTTGAATTTGTTACCCTCGTAGAAAGTCAACATTACTCAAGGATTCCGTACTGAAATTACGGAGCCGAGTATCGCTGTGGTTAGCGCGCTGACTTTGCATATAAGTGGTCCTGGGTTCATTCCCCAGGTGAGGCGGAAATCGTTTTCAACGACTCCCGAGTCGACCCAGACTTAATTGGGTGCCGGGTTAGTCCGGGAAGTAAAGACTGCGAGGGAGAGGAGATAACTACCGCCCTCATATAGCAGAGCCACTAAAATGTGAGATAGTTAACATCTCACATCCCTAAGGTATTAATAAATTAGATGGGTTAACTTTTACTTTTACTTAAATAGGATGATTAATTCAAAAGACGCAGTTTTGCAGTTAAGACTTGAGTGGAACCTACAACAACTTCAAACAAAACGATATATACATGATCCATATGGGACTATATGCATAGTAATTGAATTACAGAGCCACAGAACCATCAGCTTTATAACAGCACACGAGGAAAGTTATGCTAAACATACTACTGAACAGAATAAAGCACTAGTCGAAAGACGTAAATGCAGAAGAATCAGCTGGCCTCAAGCTGGCAAACAGAAGCACTGTTGAATACATATTTACCATCCGAACATTAATTCAAAAAAATATTCAGCACCAACGTGATCTAAACCACAATTTATTTCATTTTACAAAGGCCTGTGACCGTGTTTGGCAGGATGGTCTGTACATACTGGTGTGCACATTCTGAGACAACTTAATTTTGACACAACAATCTTCAGTTGTTGAATAACTACAAAAATGCAAGTGAATCTTATAAAATCTTATAAAACAATACAATTGGAGAGTTCTTTAAAACAAATGTGGGAGTTCGGCAAGGATGCATAAAGTCTCAAGTACTTTTCAACATATACCTAGAGCACATCACATAATAGACACTCTCCATGATTACAACACGTCCATATGGAACGGAGGTAGCTCTATTTGCAACTTGCGTTTCGCTGATATTAATCTTATAGCTGGGTCAGAACAAGAATTGCAAAAGTTAACAGCAAAGTTGGGAAAAGTTACCAGTTGACATTTTAAACTATAAGAGATATAACACACGAGAGTGAGACTAGCGTGGATGATGATTAATTTTCGATTGTCAGGATTAAAGAACAGAGTTTGAAATGCGGTGTTGCTAGAAGAGAACCTTTTGGATGACGCAGAAAAATGATAATCAACCAGCAGAGGACTAGTACTATCAGCAGAAGTGTAATGGCGGATACATTCAGGGAGAGATCGGAGCAAATATGGACGTGTCCAGTTTGCAGTGATAATGATCCGACGACTAACTAACTAATCAGCAAGTACGGAATGGAAATCAACATAAAAAAGAGCAAGATCTTGGTTAACAACAGAAGCACAAAAGAACAGTAGAACATTATGATGAATGGAAGTAAGCTCGAGTAGGTGAACACTTTCAAATACCTCGGATACAGCTTATACAGCGATGAAAAATGCAAAGCAGAATTAAAAATTAAACTTGAGATGGCTTTAGCGTCTATGTCAAGGCTAACAGTGATTTGGAAAAACAACATCAGTGTTGGAGTTAAAGTCGAACTGTATGAGTCACTGATGTTTTCTGTTGTGCTGTATGGTTGTGAGAGTTGGACACTTATTACGGACATGGAGAGACAATTACAAGTTTTCGAGTACAAACGTTGCAAACGAATTCTACGAATTTTCTATTAGAGAGCATACGAGAAATGTGTACTTAAGAAATAAAGTAGAGATATATGCAGGTGTACAAGAACCATTGCTTTTAATAGTGACACGACGAAAACTAGCATGGTTTGGACATGTATGCAGCCATGATTCCTTGTCAAAAACAATACTTGTCGAAGGGGGGAGAAGCAGAGGAGGGCAAATAAAAGCATGGACAGACAACATCAAGGAATGGACAAGACAAGATTTTTCTTCACTCATCTGCATTGTTGAAGATAGAAATCGCTGGAGGACACCTGAAGCATCCAATGTGACGCCCCTTCACCCTGATAACAGAGGAAGAAGAAGGTGAGTTGTAAGAAAAGATCCACTGCATTCCGTTATCTGGACTACATCATGCAAACTAACAGGAGTGTGATAATAATACTTTAAAAGGTCGAAAATATCAAACATTTCCAGAAGTGAAACAAGTAGACTAAACCACAAAAGCCATATAAATATAAATATTTTTGGACATAATCTGGAAAGTGTCCAGACGGAGCGTGCCAGCACTACTAAGATGTTGATTATATAACAACCAATGACCAGAACAAACTAAGATGTTGATTCCATAAAGTAACAACCACTGACCAGAATAAACTAAGATGTTGATTCCATAAAGTAACAACCACTGACCAGAACAAACTAAGATGTTGATTCCATAAAGTAACAACCACTGACCAGAACAAACTAAGATGTTGATTCCATAAAGTAACAACCACTGACCAGAATGTTGATTCCATAAAGTAACAACCACTGACCAGAATAAACTAAGATGTTGATTCCATAAAGTAACAACCACTGACCAGAACAAACTAAGATGTTGATTCCATAAAGTAACAACCACTGACCAGAATAAACTAAGATGTTGATTCCATAAAGTAACAACCACTGACCAGAATGTTGATTTCATAAAGTAACAACCACTGACCAGAATAAACTAAGATGTTGATTCCATAAAGTAACAACCACTGACCAGAACAAACTAAGATGTTGATTATATAAATACTAATCAATGACAAGAGCAAACTGAGATTCAATAATTTAAAATAATTTCCTGTTGTTTATATTTTAATCATCTCTCTCATCCTTAGTCAACAAAGAGGTTCAGGAATAAAATACGTTTTTTTAAAAAACAGTTAATTTCTTCTTCATTCTTCTCGTTAATATTTTTCTCCCTAAAGTTGTTCAAGAAATAATATTTTTTAAAGCTTTTAATGCTTTCTGCATTCTTCACATACGTCTCAAGTTATAAACATTGTTTTCCTGTGCAGGCCTCAAGCATCTGATACTAACTGGAAATCACCCAGAGAAGACTGGAAATGCTGTTTGTCCATTCACGTCAGGAACAGTTGGAAGATGAAAGACGCTTGTAGCTATTATAAATCAAACATTTATTCCTCAGTATCATTTGCCGTTTTCGTAACGAATGCTGGCAACAACGATCCTCAAATATCCGCTGTCTCTTGCTTTTGTGTTGCACTCTGTTAGACTAACATTTCCATCTCGTGATGTTTTCATCCAACTAGTATCTCTGGTTACCTACCTCTTCCCCGTATCCTTTCAACTCTACCCCCAAGTAAGGTATTCAGCAAGGTGTCATATCGTTTACTATCCAAGATAATTTATTTGTTTTACTTTTAGTTATTTTAGTTACTTTAATAGTTATTTTTTCATACGCAATGTTGTCAGAACCGCAATGTTCGTTTTCTTCTTTTTTCTTGAAGTTCTCCCTATTCTTCTATGTATCCTTATCATAAAGAAATAATTTCCGTCTTCTAGTTGTTTGTTTATACAATATAACCATCTACCAAATAATATAATTTACGTGCAAGAATAGAGTGAAAAATCAGACAAATAAAAAAGAACTGGCAAAATCCAAGAATATTTTGTGTTTACGTTTTGTAACATTACTTTCTATGTTCTGGAAGGAATACGTCACATAACAGACAAAATTAATTACAAATGTCACATGTACATCCAAACATATTAAAATATTTGATCTTATATGTGATATTTTATTTGATCTTATATGTGACCTTATATATGACCTTATATGTGATCTTATATGTGATCATTTGTCTCGCTGATCAAACCCAAGGAGAAATTTCTCGATCTGTCTCATCGACCCAACCCAAACGTTAAACGCTCAATCCACGAGCTGATCTATTCAAAGCAGCAAATTCTCAATCCGTCCCACCGCCCAAATCAAAAACGGGTTTAAAACGATCATTATTTATTTGATAACTCATTATCTATTTGAGTTTTCGTTAGTTTTGGGGAGTTTCAGTCTGAGAAATACAGTTTTAAATGTCATATAAAAGTATAAATGATGATCTGTATAGAATAATCATAGTGCAGTAAACGGGATTTGAACCATGTCCGCTCAGATGGCACCTACTCGCCTCACAACACTTTAGCCAACATGCTTTCCGTCTTAGACGACATCGCATCCCACAAATAATATGCAATTTCAGTCGAGACTTTCAAGGTTTATATTCCCAAGCTTCTAGAATATGGACTGGTCAAACAACACACACACTGCACAGGTATGTAAATTCCCCGAGAACCACAAACATCTTAATATCAGCACGTGTTAGAATGCTGATGTTAAATGTCTGTGGTTCTCGAGACATTTACATACATGTGCAGTGTGTGTGCTGTCTGTATGTCGTTCGAAATGTACATATTCATAGTAACTAGGGAATATGCACGCTGGATGTCTCGACGTAAAATCGCATCATTTTTTGCGATCCGATGTGAGTCGACAGCACCAGCCAATATCTCTAAAATATATATAATTCAAAATAAGGCTCTCTCAACAATAGCTAGGGCGACCAGAGGAACATCTGCTGAAGCAGTTCAAGTAGCCCTAGGAATAATACCATTATCCCTAAGAAGGAAATAACTGAGACTTAGCTACTGGTCTAAAATAGGAAATGATACCTCACATCCTGCATATAAATCATTCAATAGCTCTGATAACACAAGCAAGATCTCAATTGAAAGCTACCGACAACCAGCAGGGTGGCGATCAAATGCAGAGCTTGACCAAATGTCAAAGCTTAGAGAGCTAATATGTAATAAAAACCAATATAAAGCAGTAATACCCCTTGGGAGTTATATCACCAGAAACTGACATTTTCCTATCCTATACAGGGAAAAAAAGACCAAAATAGAGATTCAACTAAAAATAGAGCAATAAACCACATAAATGTTAGAACAATAAATAGTCTAAAAGTATTCATAGATGTGTCCAAAGGAGAGGAAGGCCCAACTGGTGCAGGAATAGTAATACCTGACAGGAACATCAATAAGATCTTTAAATTATCAGAACATACATCAATATTCATGGCTGAACTAGTTGAAATTATAAAATCTCTAGAAATAATAAATGATAACCCACCTAAAGCTTAACAATCCTGACTGACTCATTATCATCAGTTCAGGCTATACAAAATAAACATGACAGCCAAAGGCCAGATATAGTAGAAGATATACTACGCCTAACAACAAACCTAGTTCACGTTGGCACGAGGGTTAATATAATGTGGATTTCAGCCCATGTCGGAATAACAGGAAATAAAGCAGCGGACAAGGAAGCCAAGATAGGACGAACACAAGGAACATAAATCAAGATATGATTTGGCAGATCGGAAACCAGAAGCATAATAAAGGACACAATACTTAAGGAATGGACAGTAAAATTGGACATCAGTGCAAAAGGAAGACATGCACATGCAATGCTAAAAGGACCCACTAGGACCACTCAAATCAAGGAAGAGCTGAAAATACTTATATACTCGAACCAATATGTGAAGACTGTGAAGAAGAAAATACAATAGATCATTTCCTACTCCATTGTCATAAATACAACAATCATAGGCAAGACCTAAAAGATTACTACCTAAACAATAAAATACCATATAAATTAGAAAAGGTTCTGGGCCATGATGTACCACCAGATAGACTAAAACTAATTAAACAATTTATAACCAGGACTAAAGCCCTAATTTAAAAAGAATATAACCAAGTCAAAACAAAGTAAGTCATTGTTTGTCGTCAAAGTCTTTCTACAGGTCTCTCTCCACAGCTTTCAACAAATACAACTGAGGAAAGCTCACCACAGGATACGACTGGCAATATGGACAGTTTTTTTTGCATAATCGCACGCACGGTTTTCAAACTCCCCGAGACAGTAGTGTCACTCTTAAATAAAAAGCAATAACGCCGGAAAGAAACAGCTTACTACAACAACTAGCAACATAACATTCTTTTGCAAAAATAGCGCGCATGGTTCTCAATTCGCCCAGACCATAGGGTCACACTTAGATAAAAAGGCAACTTGGCCAAAAAATAAAAATCAACTCTACCTAGCAATATAGATAATATATAGCAATAGCACGCACGGCTTTCCAAACACCCAGACCATTAGGTCACATTTAGATAAAAGCTAATACGGCCTGCTATAACCAAAATAGACTTCTGTTTTAGGTTGAAAGTATTGTGCCTCAGCTAATAGGCTTTAATCCCCCATTTAACAAACAATCAAGCGATCTGGTGTGGCTGAAGAGGAAAACGCATTGACGTAAAGTTGCGAGGCGAGTAGGCGCCATTACTTTTCGCTAATAATAAATCCTCAATGCTAAGTTATTATATTATTATTATGTATTGAAGATTGCTGTTTGGGTAATCAACATCATACAATCATGGCTACATCACATTAGTTATGAACCGACTGCATTTCACTTCGGGCTGACCCATTAGTGCTCAGTCTCCCTTAGCAGATAACGAATTATATATATATATATATACACTGATGATTCTTGTGACTCTCGGGTTGCCACGCTCCCATTCTGCCATATTTTCCGCACATAGTTCCCCACGTTCAGTACTGTATTTCTGGAATCTCATCCTCCATGTTTAAACAAATACACCACTTACACCTGGTACACACAAAAAAAAGAAGCAAATATGACTTCAATATGGTAAATATATCAATCATTGTACTGACAACCAGTGAGGAAGACGACTATATAAATCGCTGTTATGACAAGGGAAGGTCGACTATATCAGTACATACGTTATACCAAGAGGATAGTCAATTATGTCAGTATTCTTCTTCTTCAGCGTTCATTCTCAAACTCCTGCTGGATCTCTCCTGTAGCAGTACTACTAGATCTCCAGCAGGATGCAGTCCAGAGAATGGAAATGCGTCGTGTCGCCGTTTTATTTGCGCCAATGGCCCGACACATCCGTATTCGGCGGATGTCAGTATTCAATCTGTTATGTTTTCAGATGTAGCAACACAATACGTATAAACAATATAAGCTTGTCACGTTGTATCACACGCACTGAACCTTGTAATGACCAGGATGTATTCCAGAATGTGATGCCTTGGCTGGGTTATTTGCGTCTTCGAAAATCATCCTGAAAGTAATTGCTAAGTTTCATTTTCAAGGCCGCTGAATTTGTCAAGGCTGCTGATTCTCAAAACAAAATAATAATTGTTCCATACACGTAAATCACGTTTCAACAATAAAAAATAATCTCTTTCTAATCAACCTTCACTGAATTCTTTCAAAACAAAGCAGTACATTTCAGTTGTTAAATACAGCGTGACTATAAGTTGCCCTTGAACCACATAAACGGTGTAGTATTGCCATTTGTTGTCAGATAAGATTGAGAAACACAGTATAAAAGGACCTTCAACACTAATACATCTTGAACACGGAGATCGTCTAGTCAATGAAATCATGAGGTAGATTATTTCTGGTTATTATCAACGCATAAGTACAATCAATGTAATAATTTTTTTAATTTACGGTGTGTACTACCGTTAACAGAATCTTTTAGATACCGTCCTATGGATATTTACTAGTGGGTAGACTGAATCCAGCCTTAGAACCAAAACTGAAGGCGTAATGTACCTTGAAACGTAGGCCTATCTTATGTATCCTGACCTCATGGTACGTTACATGTATATGACAACACATAGGATCTGTTCTGCTTCTATTTATAGACGTATTTCCAGTATTCATATTGGTCATAGCATGTATTTTACTTGACGAAATTTATACACTTTCATATTTCCTTTATATCAAAATCCGGGCTGTGATTTCTCGCTTGACACTTCTTCTTCTTCTTCTTCTTCTTTCGTTCACTTGAAACATGTCTATATCTGTAATTCTGTCTCCTTAATAAAACTCACTGTCTTTTGTAGTTCATACAGTGTCCCATAGAGCTTTGATTCCAGTGTTGTTTCCTCTGGCCAATATGTCTGCCTCAGCGTTTCATACTCAGAACACTCTTGAAGTATATGTTTGGCACTCTGTGCTGCCTGTCCACATGTACACATGGCCGTGTTGCCAATCTTGAACTTTGTATACATGTGACTGCGGAGTCGGTTGTGTCCTGTTCTGAGACGTAGAATTATAACTTGCTCTGATCTGTTCATAATAATGTGATAGGCATCTTGTGTTGGCGTTTGTGGCTTTCTTATTGACTTGATCATCTGTTTTTTCTGATGGTAGGTGATTGGTATATCTGGTTGGTCTTCGGCAGCACCTTCCTTAGCCAGTTGGTCTGCTTTTTCATTTCCTGGTATTCCACAGTGAGAGGGTATCCACTGCATGGTATCCACTACAGCTCCACCAGTCGAGTCAGCTTTAAATGGGTTCCTTGCGCATGCTTGGAGACGGTAAACACAGCAAGGACGGGGCTTGGTCATGAAAAGTTTTCTTCATTCCTGGCGGAAGTCAGTTGTATTTGTTGGTTTGATATTCTTTCATAACGGGGCTTTTGAGTACTGATCTTGCATATGATAGGCATGTCACCGGAGATGGACCAACATTGGAGTTCAACAATTGCATCATGTTGAAGAATTTTCATTGTGATAACTCTGATCGTATTTCTAACATTGTTTGACTATCAATATTACTCTCTCTCTCTCTCTCTCTCTCTCTCTCTATATATATATATATATATATATATATATATATATATATATATATATATGTCTAGTCTGAGACATCTATGTATAGTCTGATTCATATTTCCTATGGATATTCATCTTCCAGGAAGCTAAAGGAAATTGCCTTACGTTGCGCAATGTTCTTTTCATGTGACTGAATATTTTTATTTTCTAGAGTTCGTGTTCGTGTTCTAGAGTTCGTGTTTATTGATAGTTCATGAAATTAATTAAACTCAGTGATTCTCAACTTTATTGTGACCGTGGCAGTCATTCGGGACATATTTTCTTTCTGTGCCTCCCAACCGAGTCTATGGTTTACTCCCCAACTTTCCGCATTTTCTTAATGTATCCCACCCTCGCAGCAACACAACAGCTTGATCAACTCTGAGAACAACTAATTTAACTGACCTAATTTTTATGACTTTGGTCATATGAAAACAAATCTCAATTTACTCTAACTACTATTAAGCTATACCGATGAATAAATGGCCATGGTCTTATAATATCTTATAACAACTCTATTGTCTTATTGTTTGTTTGTTTGAGAACCCCAGGAATTTCAAACGATTAGCTTTTACTTCCTACGTGCAGCGCGGTGGTTTTTCTGAACTTTCATGCACAGGAGACATCAGTTTTCGTCTTAGTGCAATACCTATTGAGAAAGCCTTCTACTTAGAGAGGGTCTATAATTGTATAGACGACATGCTACAAAGCTTCCATAAGAGAGCCTCAATATAACGGCATGCCATCTACTAAGGTTTCCTGTTGCGTTGGTTGTTTTTGTCTAGTGGACCTTCTTTGGGACACACAGACAGAACAGCATGTGTCTATGGTCTTATAATAACTCTAATAATAAACTTAGCTACTATGATACACTGCATTCCGTTCCCCCGACTACATCATCCTACCAACGAGTTTGAAAATTAATGCAGAAGAAAGAGCTTCGTTAAATGTTAAAACAGCTTATGTTAGACATATTACTTGCATATGTTAAACAGCTTCTATTAGACATACTACTGACATATGTTAAACGGCTTCTGTTAGACATACTACTTGTATATGTTAAACAGCTTCTATTAGACATACTACTGACATATGTTAAACGGCTTCTGTTAGACATACTACTTGTATATGTTAAACAGCTTCTATTAGACATACTACTTGCATATGTTAAATCAGATGGGTATATATTATAGGTGTAGAGTTAGTCATGTTATGAGACATCATAGAGTGGCGTTTTACATTATTGTGTCAATATGTTTGTTCTTATTTTGCAGGTTACACTTTGTTACATGCGCCTTGTTACTGTCTACGTATGTTGATCTCGAATGTAAGTTGGAACTGCTAATACTGTAAATTATCTCATATTTGTATACTTCGTCTGTTCTTGTTCTCAAACTCCTGCTGATTAGCAGGGTGTAGTCCGCAGAATGGACTGCGTTATAATGGCTTACAGTTTGATTGAAATACAAGCGCCGTGCTATTTGGCTTGCTACATTTGATTTTAGCATACATTTTGTAATATTTTGACCAATGGGGCCGATCAATCAAGTGCCATGCCGAGTGGCTTAACGAACACGCTTCTCCACAACTCTCTGTCTCTGGTGTTGTTAATAAGTTCAGTTGGTAACATTTTCTCATGCCAAGGTGATAACCCACCCAGCAATTTCTCTCTTTGTGCTCTATCTCTTCTTCCCTCGATCGTGTGGTTACTAAATGCGCGTATGGGGTAGGACATCCATTTCCACCCATTATCATGTTAGCGGTCTCTTACTACAGGGTGGTCAGTTAAAGTGTTGCTGATCTTTGCTCCTATGTCACACGAACCCCGAGACTACAGCGGAGCACAAAAACATGTTATTTTGAATTATTAAAAATGAGAGATTTTATGTAGTTGATCACAGATATAGACATATTTCAAATGAACGAAAGAAGAAGAAGAATGTAGTTGATCTTAATCTCATCTCCTTTCACACTCATCTCTTATTAATTATCTTTTGAATCTCGTCTATGTTGAGAAGAATTAACTTATTTTTGAATATTTTCAAAATATGTGCGCATGTTCGTGCTGTATTTATTGCAGATTAAATTTCGCAAGACCATATATAATATATATTCAATTTATCATGCAGAAGTTATGACTAAAACTTCTCACATGACGTTATGCAATAGTTATTACTTAAAAAATATTCATTTACATACTGTAGACATTGTACGTGAAATTCTTAGAAACAACATGGGAAACATATTGTAAGATCTAGAACAATATGTTTCATTATTATATTAGGTAAACTTGTATACTGAATCGTTAATGGGGCGGTGGTTGTCAACATTTATTGTCAACATTCCGTAGTTTAGTTTCTGGACAAATGGTCTTCCATGACATCTCCCAGGATTTTCATAATTTGCCACTTTATTTCCAGGTTTATTATGGTCTATGTTATTAAACAATAATTCTCCAAATATTTATCTTTCTGGGCCCCATTCGCCAAGAATGATCCATAGCCCTTCATTTTCAAATGTTTTTCCTTATGGCTATCAACAGTATTCTCTGGTTCAAGGTGAGAACTATAATGAGAATCATTGTGTAGAGGATTGACTTCACTGTACTCGTGTGTCCCCCATACGTACTCCGACCTTCGTAACAGAGTATTATACCGTCTGCCGAGAATGCTGATGAGTTCAAAAGTGTTTCTGCTCTTATGATTTGAGTGAGTTTACTCCTGGTATTTATTTGTATTGCTTAGATTCTAGGAACATACCAACAAATAAAACGAGGAGTCAGACAGGGTTGTGCATTTTTTCCTGATCTTTGTGGTAATATAAAGTAAAAATAAGAGAAGGCAGAAATACAAGTGGGAGAGTAACATGACGAGATTAACATGGTACAGTCTTGCTGAGTACACCACCAAGACAAGAGACGGAATGTTGTAGTTCTGTTCAGCAAACCTTTGCTGTGGAGATGGTACTTAATGATGATGAAAGTAAAAATCATTTATATCTCAACCTAAATAACCTAAATACAAATGTGATATTCGTTTCAAATAAACAGACTTCTACAGCATGCACATGAGTTGCTCAATAAAATATGTTCACTAATCACGTCGAAGTGTGGCAATTGACACAAACAAAACGGCGACATAACGCATTTCCGTTCTTTCGACTAAATCCTGTGATTAAATCCTTGAGATCTAGTATGACTATTGTTCTGCCTCGAAAGAGATCAGGTGGGAGTTTGAGAACGAAAATATTAAATCTTTACTAATTTAAATACATGGGAACCATGATAATATCAGATAAAGTGCACAAGAAACGACATATAAAAAAAGACTAGCAAAAGAAGCTTTCACAAAATGAAAAATATGCAACCTGAATCTATCATGATACATATTGGGGAAAAAGTACTTCAGTACTATATAGAGACACTTCTGTTATATGTAATTAAATAAGGGACAATAAAATAAAAATAAAATTTAAAAAAGCGAAAAACTAGAAGCCACAGAGATGTGATTTTTCAGAAAAATGCGAAGAATCTTGTGAACAGCTAGAAAAACAAATGAAGATCTCATGAGGGAGAATGGTACCAAAAGGAAGGTCAACATCAGAAAGTAATAGTCCACATTTATTGGCCACATTCTGAGAAGAAGAGGTTTAAGTCTATACAATGTGACAACAGAGAAAATTGAAAGGAAAATATACAGAGGACGGTAAAGAGAGAAGATATGGAAAGAGTGACATCGAGGCATCGTAGAAAATCCTTAATAAAGCTGATACACGGTATTGTAGATTAAATGTTGTGGCGATCAATAATCGCATTCGCCATCCGGCGCGGTACATGATGATGAATGGCATTTAAATTCTTAAACTACAACCGAAGACGGATGTGACGGGCCATTAGCACAAATAAAACGGCAACACAATGCATTTCCCTTCTTTGGACTACATCCTACTGGAAATCGAGTAATCATCGTCCTGCTACAGGGGAGATCCAGCGGGAGTTTGAGAACGAACGCTGATGAAGAAGAAATTTTTAAATAATTTTACTTAATTCGCCATCATAAAGTGTTTAAATATTCGTTAATGGATGTCATTGTGACATTATTACATGAACTTCAGCCCTTCCAATACCCAATAGCTCACACGCTCGTACATAGTCAAGTCGGACTCGCATACGAGGTTGAAAGAAATATACATTCCCAGAGACCAATGTCACACACACCAAGAATTATTTTTCTCATATAATTATAATAATATTTATATATACATATGTAATGAGCATGCTAAATGAGCTATCTGATCTTCATTTCAGATGCGGTCACTTCTAAGAGACAAGGTAAATGGTCAAGTAAAAGTACATGCATACGCACATTGCTGTATTGAGAGTATAAATAGTGATTACATTTACACAGAACAATGACAATAGTTTAAACGATAAGATAATGGATGATTGAAATTATGTGGACAGGAACTAGCCAAATTTATGAGAAAGTGATAAATCTATCTATCTATCTATCTGTCCGCCTGTCTGTCCGTCCGCCCGCCCGCGGGCATATATCTATCTATGATAAAGCTACATACTTTCAGTCGCCCCAGCGCTAAGTTTTGGAACTAGCCAATTAACCAGCATCATTATTCGTGTGCTCTGAGTTATAAATTGTAAATACATTTTAGCACGGCTTACGTGTGGTGCATGATCGAGAGTCTAGAGTGTTGGTACCAATATGGTGAGGTCCAGGGTTCGACTCTCGGTAAGGACTGTTTTTTTTCTGTCGGATGGTATATTGAAAAAAACCCCACCAAACTCCCACTGTACATGATTTACATAAACCACATGCAGCATCCCAGCAACTCCCTTACAGAGAAAGAGAGATGCAGTATTAACATTTACAATCCATTTTTGGTATGCCTTTAATTAGAGTTGGCTTCCTTAATCTGTCAAATTCTTCCTTCTTCTTCTTCTTCCTCTGCGTTCGTTCTCAAACTCCTGCAGATTAGCAGGATGTAGTCCGGAGAACGGAATGCGTTGTGTCATGTCTACAGCATTGCTTCGATATCTGCGCCTTTCGACCTGACACATCCGAATTCAGCATGGCTGTGGGTCACTGACCATATATGGGATGGGACAGCGAACTCCATCCCATAACCTTCTTAGTCGCCTTTTACGACATGCGTGGAAGGTAAACAGTGTTGCTATTCTTTGCTCCTCTTTCGAACCCCGGCGACACACGAGCGAAATCCTTTCAATCTGTCGACATGAGTGTGCTATGCATCATCTTTGCCCTGACTGTTTCTGCTCTCGAATTTTAGAGGCTAAAGTGTCCCTTAATGACAGTTTCCAACTTGGAAACGATATGCATGCATTCATATTGGTTCGAGGCCGTCCTTTTTGTACGTGTCAGAAAACTAATTTCGTCTAAATAGAAAGAAACAAAATAATATTTTTTAAATGCACTTTGGTTCGACGTTTCGACCAGGATGTAGTTGTCTCAAAACAATAGAATTATGAAACTATGACGGTAGCAGTGTCCATGAATGAAAAGAAACTTTTCCTTATCTTTCAGAAGTGCTTGATGTGAGGAAGGAAATAGCAGATAGCTAAATCATTTAAGTCATCAGAAAACAATATGTGTAGAAACTCGAGTTTAGACGAGGTGTTTGTGAACGAAAACGTGACTAGGGAGGCAATCGCCCTAGTTTAATTTTAATGTCGAGTGATTTCTACACGACAACCAGTCTATTAGATCATAATGCATTTGGTATTTGCGTATAGGAAGCAATGGATCATCTAATTATACATAATTATTTATCCAACGGCGAAACGAAATAGACGTAATAGACCAAATTAAATTCCATATCCACAGTTTCCGTTTTGTAATAGTCACTCAGAGACATACATGTATTAGCAAAGAAATTAATTACAAGATCACAGTGGGTGGAAACACCGTCATGACAACAGGATAATACGCACTCCACGACAGTCAACATAATGGAAGCCTGTCACAGGAAAGGCCACCAGAATCAAAGCTATGCATACATCGGAGGCACTACTCCAAAATAACGTAACTAACGTAACGATACCAGGATATATTCATGCTCTTCAAGAATCCAGGTCAATCCATGAGTAGTTTTACTGGTTAACTACAGTGAGCAACAGTAGAACAAAGAAACAGTGAGCGCCTAAGAAATATTAAATAAAAAAAACACCATCACAGTTTAAGATAGCTCATATGTATTGTTGGTTTGATTGGTTTGACCAGAGGCAACTAAAAAAAAAACAAAGATGGTTTATGACATGCATTGTTGATTTGATTAATATATATCATTAGCGACAAATAAACAAATAACAGACATAGTTTATGTCAACTATTATTGGTTTGATTAAAATATATCACTAGGACCTAACAGACATATTTGATGTACGTCATCTTTCACATAACACACAATTTCAATTTGAATATTTTAGCAACACTGACAGCTACAATGCAGGTGAACAATTTGCAGTCCACGTCCTTTGAAGGAGTGTTTGACTTCTCTTTAAAGGAAAACGTTGTGGGATGGAAGGCGACAATCACTTTCAATACTCAAGTCACAAGTGTTATGGTCAGTCTTTCAAAGATACACTCGTTTTGTGTTAATCGTATGTAACAGTAATTATGAAATGTTAATTTAAGAGCAACTATACCAGAGCGGTTATACAGGGGCGTAGATACTACTACTTCGGTCTGTAAGGGGAGAAGGAGGAGTGGTAATCTCTGCACTTTTCCTTTCTGGCTTGACGTTAACTATATATGTGACTTTCCTTTAAAAAACGTTGTCATCACTGCCACTCTGTAAGCCTTTCGTTTCTGTGCAAGTTGCCCATCTTCTTTAAGTGTTTGTGAACTAAAATTCCAGTAGGAATTTGGAAAGTTGTTCTAATTTCTATAGTACTTTATCTAAGATTTATTCCGTATCGTGTATCCATCAATGTCTAGATATTATTTTTTCAGTTTTCTGGTCTTTTTATGTGACCTCTATATATTTGTATATTAATACGTGGTTAAATAGTCAAGCAAAATGAATTAAACAGGTTACTAAAACACTTACCTTGCCTATTAATAAAAATATATTAAAAAAGTATATATAAAAACATACAATAAAACTAAACAGGACAACGTTTAGTTTTATTGTATGTTTTTTATATATACTTTTTAAAATATATTTTTATTAATAGGCAAGGTAAGTGTTTTAGTAACCTGTTTAATTCATTTTGCTTGACTATTTGTTCATTAGGTTACTGCGGCACCATCCACTTTGTCGGACACCCTCTGACCATTTGGTTATTTATAATACGTGGTTACATATTCTTTGATGCACGTTGTGATTCTGCACTCTGCAAAAACACAAGATTATGTGAAAATTTCTCTGCTTCCTGTAGTATTACATCTAAGATGCATTTGTATCGTATATCCATCAATGTCTAGAGAGACATTCTGTTTTCATTTTTGGGGTCTTTTTATGTGTAATATATTTTCGCTGACGTCAGCGTTAGATCGTTTGTCTGTCTTTGGTATTCTAAAAAAGTTTTCAAATGCCAATATTATTTTTATAATGCACGTACACTAACTGGAAGGATACCGGAATATAAACAGAGCAGGTAACTGTGTTTGAACTATAGAAACATTGAATGTAAAATTGAATGAGAATGTGTGTTAAATAATATGGAAAAACAACAATAAATTTAGCATTAAAAAGAAACATCGATGACGTAGTGTACAATTTAAAGTATTTTCATGAAACTGTACTCTTACAGCGATAGCCTAACCTACAACTGACATACTTTTCTTTAATCTGTATTATTACAGTGATAACTTAGTCTACAACTGACGGACATTTCATTAATCTGTACTCGTGCAACGATGACCAACAATCTACAACTGAAGATTTCTTTATTTGTACACTTACAACGATAACCTAGCTTACAACTGATAGACTTCGCATTAACATGTACTCTTAAAGCGATAACCTAGCATACAACAGACAGACTTTTAGTTAATCTGTACTGTAATTTTGAGTTACTTTTTATCTACTCATGAGTTATCTGGAAGCGAAAGGGAAGCAAAGAATAGTGACACTATGACCTGTCGTACATGTTGTAAGAGGAGACTAAGGAAATTTTGTAGCGGAAGTCATCCATCTTATAGACTAAAGTCATCCAAACGTCATATTGAAGCCTGATGTGTCAGGTTAAAAATCACAACTATCGTTTACATACTGCAAACTACGACAACACATTTCGTTCTTCGGACTACTTCCTGTCTACCAGTAAGAATTTGAGAAGAATGCAGAGGAGAGAATACGAGTAGTCCCCCTTTTGGAGAATAAAATCATTATTTCATTGTTTACTATATTGTATTTTATATATATATACAGATAAACAATTGGTATTTACTTGCGTTGAGTTGAAATACTTTTTATCAAAAGAATTCGTGTGCGTTTTAAAATGTATTCATTGGCTGTTATACAGATGTACGATGGTGACTCCATTTCACACTCAGCAGACGGCAAAACATGGGTCTTTGTCAACAAGAATTATAAGGCTGTATACAAAACAGGTTCGACTCTTGAGCTCAAGTAAGTCTTGACATGACAGTTACTATATTTCTCACATATAAAATTGTCAAATACCTCATGTTTCCCTTTAGGGTGTCGCAGGGAGAGATTTTATAGCTGTGTGACAGTTAAAACATCATAGCTAAATTATTTGTCTCAAGCTAGACATCACAGAGAAGACAATGCATTAAATTATTATACATAAATTAAACATACTAAACATACGTTAAACATTTTAGAACCTAATATGAATTTAGGCCGGGTCACTAATCAAACAAAGCTTTACCATCTCCTTGATGTTCTTACTATCCAACTTTACAATCTCATCGACGTTCTTACTATACATCTTTACCAGATCATTGACATTCTTACTATCTCTATATTTACCATATCATTGACATTCTTACTATTCATCTGTACCACATCATTGACATTCTTACTATCTCTATCTTTACCATATCATTGACATTATAACTATTCATCTGTACCATCTCATTGACATTCTTACTATTCATCTGTACCATATCATTGACATTCTTACTATTCATCTGTACCATATCATTGACATTCTTACTATCTCTATCTTTACCACGTTATTGAAATTCTTACTATCTCTATATTTACCATATCATTGACATTCTTACTATCTCTATATTTACCATATCATTGACATTCTTACTATTCATCTGTACCATATCATTGACATTCTTACTATCTCTATATTTACCATATCATTGACATTCTTACTATTCATCTGTACCACATCATTGACATTCTTACTATCTCTATCTTTACCATATCATTGACATTCTTACTATTCATCTGTACCATCTCATTGACATTCTTACTATTCATCTGTACCATATCATTGACATTCTTACTATTCATCTGTACCATATCATTGACATTCTTACTATCTCTATCTTTACCACGTTATTGACATTCTTACTATCTCTATATTTACCATATCATTGACATTCTTACTATCTCTATATTTACCATATCATTGACATTCTTACTATCTCTATCTTTACCACGTTATTGACATTCTTACTATCTCTATCTTTACCATATCATTGACATTCTTACTATCTCTACCTTTACCATATCATTGACATTCTTACTATTCATCTGTACCATCTCATTGACATTCTTACTATCTCTATATTTACCACATCATTGACATTCTTACTATCCATCTTTACTATTTCATTGACATTCTTACTATCTCTACCTTTACCATATCATTGACATTCTTACTATTCATCTGTACCATCTCATTGACATTCTTACTATCCATCTTTACTATTTCATTGACATTCTTACTATCCATCTTTACCATCTCATTGACATTCTTATCATCCATCTTTACCATCTCATTTCAAAAGAAATATTCTTCTCAATGTACAGTAATTCATTCAGATGACACATCTTTCCAGTAGTCTCCTTTTTGGATTTATTATGTTGATGAATATAAACTGAGCATATTGTAAGGTATTTGACTGATTTCTATTATTCAAGGTTTAATGCAGTGTTTACAGGCTCAGTGAGACCTAGCGGCCTCATGGTACTTGAGAATATGGGCCACGATAGCTGGTCTGTTCCAGAAGCACAAGATAGTAAGTATGTTGTTTAGTATGCTGTTAGTTTATTATAGCTATACTTGTTTGTATAAAAAAATATTTTTAGTGAGATAGAACAGAGAGAGAGAGAGAGAGAGAGAGAGAGAGAAGAGAAAGAGAGGGGAGAAGAGATTGAGAAAGAATGGAGAGAGCAGAGAGTGAGAAGAGAGAGGGAGTCAGAGATCGCACAAAAGACCAATAATTAGAACGCAGAAGTGAAATATCCTTTAGAAAATATGACATGATAAAGGACAACAACTAGTAAGTACAGCCCATGACATGCACATTTTCAATGGAAACATGTGAATGCGAGTCAGATCCGAAACTAGGCAGTGGCGTCTGGAGCCTGGGCTGCAATGTCCCGAGAGAACATCATATGGAAAAGCAAAATAAGTACATCAGTGACGATAATATCAATATCTGGCCAGGATTAAGTTTTTTTTCACACTCACAGAAGATAAGGCATTTTGACAGAGAGTCATGGCGGGATTATGTTGACGTTTCCAAAGTATTATCACAAACTACATTGTGAGGTTTTGAGATTATGAATTTGGTGTAAAGGGGATAGGCAAGCTCAAAACCGAAATTAATGCACAGAGGGGGGGGGGAGGTTGGCTTTCACAGGATGTCAAAATCCATGATGTGAGTCCTGAGAAAATTACATAGACTGTTCTTCTCTGCAAGGAAACTGGGAAATTTACGACGACGTATCCCATACTGCGCTGCAAGGAAACTGGGGAATTCACAAAGACCTATCCCATACTGCTCTGCACATTACTAACATTGAATTGGGTGTATACTAATTGGTCGCATCGGAAGAAGAAAATAGTCCGGTAAAAAATAAGAAAATGAAATGTATACATTTTTATTGAGAGTGTTGTTGAATAATTATCATAAAGTCTTGGACAAAGAAGAAGCAATATAGATAGAAATGCTATTAGACAGACCTGGTTACTATATCTTGGACAAAAAAGAAACAATATATAGAAACTCTATAGAACTTGAATATTATATCTTGGACAGAGAAGAAATAATATATAGAAACGGTATAGTACCTGATTACTATATATTCAATGCAATATATAGTAACGCTATAGGACCTGACTAATATATCTTGGACAAAACAGAGTTACAATATTGTTATCTTATCTATAAATTATTTTAACTCGTAGAGAGACAGATAGATTTTTTGTGTTCATTTTTTGTATGATTTACATATTTCGTTATCTGTGTGTTTTTAATTGCCAAAGAATTTTCACTTAATTTTACACTTGAAATCGACTTCCTATTTTGTGTCCAGTAGTTTTTGTTTTGGGCGCTAGGTTTTTCTAACCCAATATTTAATTGACAACTAGGCCAAGTGATATATTTTTTAACATAAAAAGCGTTCGCATTGACAGCTTCCTCCATGTTTCAGGGGATGGTACCAAATACAACTATAATGACGTCTTGTTTAAGTCGCTTCTGTTTTATGAGGCTCAGCGGTCTGGCAAATTACCAGCCAACAAACGGATACCCTGGAGAGGAGATTCTGCCCTCCACGATAAGGGAGATCACGGAGAAGATTTAACAGGTGGATGGTATGATGGTAAGTTTAAAATCCAGAGGAAAATTATTATCTTGTGTTTTGTATTCATAATGATTGTGTATATCCTAAACTCCAACAGAGAGGAAAATCCTTGTTTTGCGTTCTGTATGTATAATAATCGTATATCCTAACTTTATATTCTAGGTCTAGAAACTTTGGTGATCTACTGTGAAGTTCTCACATGTAATGATCTATACTTTTTGAGAAAAAACAAACTACAATGAACATATATTTATATTTCTGATAACAATAGAATACCTTTGAAAGGTTACATAATTAAAGAATTATAATGAAAATAAACAACTAGACATGTTGATTTTTAGATGAAAGACTAAAAGTTACGACAATACAACAAATAGTCTTTCCACTCAATGTGCAATCTGACAAGAATTTTCCTTAACAATAGCTTTGCTTTTTGGTGAATAACGGATTATACTTAATCGGACCAACGATTCCAAATGTTCACCAGTTAGCTTAGTTATCTATTTATTTTCTTACGAAGTTAATTTTAGAAAATGAATACTAGAAATTATGAGTTGGAAATAAATAATGCTCTCACCCGAAGTGCAACATCAATCAACACCGGATATTTCTATTGAATAGTCTATTGTCTATTGTCTTTCTCCAGGTGAATGATTGTTGATTGCATTCACACTTGCCGTTAAGCGTATGGGTGGTATCTTAAGCTGTCGTTTCAAGGCCAGATGTGTCGCCGAGGTTGCATTTAATCCATGTTTGTTCAAGGTTACCTTGATGTTTTCTATCCACCGTTTTCTTGGTCTACCTTTGGCTTTACGCCCGGATATTCTTGTATTATATGCTCTTATTGGTATTTGGTTTGGCTTCATTCTCATAAGGTGACCGAACCATTTTACTCCTGTCTCTCAATATGTTCGATACATGATATTATACATGATACCAACTCTTTTCCTAATTTCTTCATTTCTTATTTTATCTAGTTTGGTAACCATTGCAGCTTTCTTGAGTAGCAAGCCAATATTTCTTTGGTTCTTCAAAATTGTTCACATTTAAGTCTTCTCTTAATGAGTTAGTTTCAAGTTCTGCAGCCTCCCATCTGTATTGAATGTCATCTTGAACGAGGGAATCAACTCTTCCTGATGTATGCTTGCCCATGAAATAGACACAAACTATGATGTCAAATAATTTAAAAAATCATAAACTGTCAAACGAACAGTTTAAGTTTTCATTCAAGTCAAAACTTAGCGCTGCAGTTTTTAAGAGGTTATAAGTAATGGTAATGATTACAGTTTTAAAATCCATATATTTGTAAATACGACAATCTATTATACGTGAGATTGCTGTAAAACTGTATAAAAATAGTGCTTACGTAGAACACTAGTTTTGATGAGCTTTACAATGAAGGTACGGTCTATCAGATTTTAGGGTATTGCTACGAAAAATACAAATAACAGTATACAAGACATTCTCAACGTTTCAAAATTAAGGGTTTTTCAATAAAATACAAAGCAAACAGTAGACAAACAGTAACAAATAATGACACTATCACAAAAGCATTAGACGGCAGACATTGAATAGTAGATACATCCAATGTAACAATGACGCACGTATACACACATATTGTCTTATAGAAGCGCATTAAAAATATGGGTTGTAAAAGTAAAAGTAACCAATAGCATTTATAAATGCGTAGGGGTGTGAAATGTTAGCGATCTCACATTTCAGTAGCTCTGCAAATGAGGATGGTAACCATCCCCTTTACATCGCAGTCTTTACTTCCCGGATTAATCCGGTACCCATTTAAGACTGGGTCGAACCGGGAGCCGTTGTGAGCTGAAAAAACATTTTCACCTCAACTGGGGAATGAACCCAGGGCCACTCATATACCAGGAACAAAAATATGGGTAATGGGAACTGAACAAATAACAATACCTGAGCACAACATGAACGGCAATACATCAAATGCACCACTCGCCAAAATCTAAATAAATGAATGATTGAAATTAAGACCAAATGTCTTAAGGGTCTCAAACTAATGTATATATCAATTTTTCTATGGCCTATTTAGCTCTATCATGTGTGGTACAGGCCCTTAGCGCAGTGATATGAATATCAAAGTCATCGAAATGATTATGTAATTGAAATGTGTGGCGGCAGGAGTAGGTGTTCTGTGGTTAATGACATGGAGATGCTACATAAACACTTATGTATTGATGATAACGATATTCTTGAAAAATTCTATGAGATGATTGATTTCTTTCGTAGACGATCATACCCTGACAGTGTCCTTTCATCAACTTGGCTTCGTGTCAATAAATTATCTCGCCACACTTTCACTAATACTCAGGTTACTTCCTCTTGTGATAGAGTTTAACGTATCCTCACTTTTAATTTCCACATTCAACATCAATGAAGCCTGTACATGTGAATAGCGTACAGTGATTTACATTATCATGTGTAAACGCTGCATCATGAATTATATAGGTGAAACTGGCTTTATACTGAGTGACCGTTTCTGCCGGAGTCTATATGTCATTAACCACAAAACACCTACTCCTGTCGCCACACGTATCAATTTCATTGATCATTTTTGTGTCCGTGATACTCAGGTCAGTGCGCTAAGATTCTGTACCACAGACGATAGATGTAGGCCTTGAAAATATATATTAAGAATATATTGATAGATCTAGGTACCTAGGTACCTTGAATATATATATGCGAACATAAACAATAAAACATCACTATGTAAAGCGATCATCATACCATCACTGTGCTACCAATGTCAAACATGGACACTTAACAACATAAGACAAAGAAAACTTGTTGCAACAGAAATTACATGTCTAAGTAGAAATCTTGGAGTAACAATAAGAGACAGAATCAGAGATAAAAACATCAGACAACTAATAAACACAATACAAATCATGGATTACACCAGAAGACAGCAGATTAAATGGTATACACATGCTTCCAGACTACCACCAGATAGTGTTCCTCAAAAAGCATTACTATACAGACACGATGGATACAAAGCCATGGGCAGACCATGCAAAAGATGGATTACAGAAATAAAAGAATCAGCGAAAGCCAATATATATGGGGCGCACAAAAAAGGCCATCTCCAGAGAACTCTTCTACCCCTGGTGCTGCAAGGCATAAATGGGTATAAAGCGAAAAGAAAATGTAATGGATGACATGTATTGATGATTTTAAGACATGCCCAACTTCGATACACATTGATTCTTTCAGGTACAGTCGGGAAGTCAAGGAGAAAACTCATTATTATACATGGTATATCATTGGTACGTCCGAAGGTAATTCGCTCGAATTTTGTTTAGTCACTGAGTTTTGATAGTATTGACGATAGTCCAGTCAGGCAATCTGTATATCACTAACTGTATTACATTTCTCCGCGCTGTGCCTGTGATATCTAGCTTGTTACATCACATTCTTCTTAGTGTATGATCACCATATCATATTGTAATCTACTCGGTGCAGACATTATTCTATCGCATTTATGTTTTTAAATCAGAATTGATCAAGGAAAGTGATCACTCCTCTGGTACACCAATACTTTCCAGCTACATAATTGAGCCGCAACGGGAGAAGTAGCGCAAAATCTAAGACACTAACTAAATGATCAGATTGAGATGCTAGCTTGGTAATTTTTCCAGTGTTGATTCATTTCACGTTTGCAGTCACCATCGTTTCCTCTAGAGCTTCACCTAGCTTATTGACAATAGTATTACACATAGGCCACATCTAGCGTTGTAGTCACCGCAGAAAACAATATTTTTTCCAACCGCAAGCACAAAATAGATAAAAACGGAACTGTGGCTGGCAGTCATGTCAAGGTTATGTTGTTTTAAACGTATATTCAGGGAACGACAATGTCAAGTTAAACTTGTTTTAAATATATTTTCAGCTGGAGATCATGTCAAGTTTAACTTTCCAATGGCCTACTCTGTCACTGCCTTGGCTTGGGGTTATTTAGAATTTACTGACGCATATACGGCTGCTGGTCAAGAAAACTATCTGTTGGACGGTATCAAGTGGGCTCTGGACTACTTAATCAAGTGTCATACTGGACCTGAGGAACTTTATGTTCAGGTTAGCTGTAATGTATAGTCAAACTTACACAATGACACTGGTAATAGTAAGATACCCTTGACCATTAAAATACAGAGTGCGCTAACAAATAATTAAAAATCACAGTTTAAGATGCTAGTTTGGAAAAAATGCATTTCGTAAAACCTTTCGGTAAACAATTTCAAATTAGAAATTATTGCATCGAAAATAGTTGATACATAACAAGAAAATCATGGCCCAAATGTGTTCATGTGTTAGCTCAGTTCTACTGCTGCGCACCCTCTGTTCTTGTTTATTCATAGTTATAATTTATAACTTAAAAATTGCTGAGTGACGAATATAATAGCGGGCACATACACGATGACTTGATGAGATCCATATTTATAACCTTAGCTAACAATCCAGAGATCACCGAATGTGAAGAACACCGTACAATTAGCTCCGCGAACCAAATAATGAAGAGAGATGAGAAACAAAATAAGAACAGAATTAAGTCCAGAACAATGTGCTTTCGTAGAAGGCAAAGGTACCAACAATGCTATATATATTTTGAGAACACTAATAGAGAGGTCTATATAGATAAAACAGATCTGTACCTCTGTTTTACAGACTACACAAAAGCATTTGATAAAGTTAAACATGAAGTTATACACATGCTCTAGAATTTGAACATGAATAGTAAGGATTTAAGAATCATCAAGAACATGTACTGGCAACAAACAGCAGCAACAAGAGTAGGAAATCAATTTGGCCTTTTTCAACAAATAAAACAAGGGGTTAGACAGTTATGTGTACTTTCATCAGACCTGTTCTCTTTGTACGGTGCAAATATAATGCGTGCAATAGTTGATATTCCAGGAATATCAGTTGGAGGAGATAACAAATAATTTGAGATATACACTGTTATGATTGCAAAAAGTGAGGAAGACCGTCAAGATTTAATTAATGTAGTAGTCACAGAAAGTAAAGAAAAAGGCCTCTTCCTAAATATAAAGAAAACAGAAGTAATGCTTTTTTCAAAGAAACAAAATACCACACTTTGAATGATCAAAGTGAATGATATAGTATTAAAACAGGTGCACCAATTCAAATATTTAGGTACAACGATTACAGCAGATGGAAGAGTTCAACAGAAATAAGAAGCAGAATAGGGCAGACAAAAACAACATTCAGAAAAAATGAAAAATATATAATATGACCTTGTCATTAGAGGTGAGGAAGAGAGTTCTGCAGTGCTATATAACTCCTATACTAACAATAGAAACGTTCATGCTAAGAAACGAATGGTGGGACTTATTGAACAACTCAGTTGTCCAGAGCAGTACATGGATATACTGCCCTGGTCATGCTGGGGTCAGAGGAAACGAGAGAGCCGACTTATTGGTAGGCAATTCGGCGATAGACGGCACGTTGCTGAGAAGAGATAAAGCAGACTTAATGAAGGCAGTAATACATTTATTTCAAGATGCAGATGATGCTAATGAGGTTTAGAACGTACACATACAGAGAATGTTAGAAATGTTAGAAATGGGAGCATCTAGAGGTGAGGGGAGGAAAAGTAAATTTTTTTGGTAAGTCACGAAGATCACACAATCAACACCTGACCGGAACTCTGAGTCTACATACACTGGGATGGCTGCTGGAGCGGAGGGCGGAGCACTTATTGGAATGTCCCGCGTGCTGTGAAGCCAGTTTCTAATCAAGAACCAAGAGAATCCTATACTAACATATGGATGCGAGTCTTGAACAATAAACAAACAGGAACGTGGGAAATTAGAGACAACAGAGTTATGGATCTACAGAAGAATGCTGAGAATACCATGGACTGCCAGGAAAACTAACGTGGAAGTGTTGAAAGAGTAAAATGCGAGATTGAGCTTAATCAATAATGTAAGAAAAAGACAATCTTCATTTTTTGGCTATGTTATGAGACATTGAGGTTTCGAGAACATAGTCACAACAGGCAAGATTGAAGGCAACAGAGACAGAGAGCGACAATGTGAGAATAAATGTAATTGTTGAGTTTGAAAAGTGTTATATAGGGACATGTGTTATTATGTAACAAATTATGATGTAGAAGGATACCACTGTAAAAATCTATACAATTTATAAAAAATATAGAGAATAACGGCATGGAAAAAAATAATTTAGTAATGGTAGGCATGATTATTGGTGCAGAAAGTTGTGGAGAAATATTTGAAAGTTTTGACAACCTGACACAGCAGGGAAACAACAACGATTTTGAGACATAATGCTGTAGATAGAGAGCTGTGGAGAATATTGATCGCCAACACCAGCTGGCATGATGATGTTCTATATTTAGTGAAGGTATTGGTAAAAATCATATTTCTTAATAAGACTTCAGTGCCTGGTTCTATAATTGATAGTGTTGTTTCATGCTGTACACTGCTGTTCCATTCTCTAAGTATGCACAACTGGTAAGCGTTATCCGTAAATTTGTCATGGTCTCAACCAGCGTTACAACTCAACATTATAGAAAGTCTCCAGTTCCGAAGGCAAAAATAAAACTAAGCCAACAAGAGATGATATATATAGAAGCAGAAATTACTTATTGCGGATTGCCATTTATTATATACTAGATTCGTTGGGATCCGGTTGGGACTAAAATTTATTGGGCTGCATACCCTGAAGTACAACGCATTACCAATGTGCGTGCCAATCCGGCTGATCGTATGGGAACAAAAGCGAATATGACATTGGATTCATATTCGAGCTACGTATATTAATGAACTGCTTTGTTGGCTTCTCATGATTCAATGGGTAATTGCGAATGTCGCGGTTAATAGGTGGTTCTCCATCTTTGCTGATGAAAACCATTGCAACATCTTCGTTAAATGTTGATTCATTATAGCGACATTGATCATATTGACGATCGCGTTTGAAGAATTTTTCTCTTCCAGTTTGAGCACCATTCTGAATCTCTCGTGTTTCTATATCACGCATTAACTGATACGACTGTGCTAGTCTATTGTGTTGACGAAAATATATATCGATTTTATCAAGAATTTCTCTTTTGCATGTAGCATTTGCTGCGTGTGATTGTCGAACGTCTTTTGCTTGAATACTGTCCAAAACATACAACTGAGCGAACTGTGGAACTTTGTTGTATGGCGGTTGTATATGAGATGTTCAATTATAAGTTTGTTCATGAACTTTTAAAACATATGAACCTCAACCGTGATAATCCGTAATTTTTTTCTCCCATTGACGCAAAAGAAAGAGCGCTATATATATTATAAGATCGAATATTCTCGCGAAATTATGTGTATTTAGGGTGTATATTATTATGGAGAGCATCAAGCGGAGGAACTTGGGATACTCCAGCTTATTACCATGGATGTCTTGTGGCTTTGGGAGCATGACCTTTTTCTTTCGGCAACAATTTGTAAACTTGCCATATCCGAAAATCATTTTAGCACCACAAAATTGACATATAATATCCAAAATTCCACAGCTATGTACAACAACACGATCCTCAGCAAAATTTGCTGCTTCATTTGGAATTTCGTGACTTCGACGCATTTGTGGCAATGATTGGGCTTCGGCATCTGCAGCTCGACGTCTCTGCGTTTGCTCAACAGTTTCATGCTGTCTGTAACGACGTTGATATTCTCTATTCATAGCTCGTCGATTTTCTCGCTGGTGATACTAGCTTAACTCGACGCCGATGCAAATCAGCATCATTAGTAAGCCGTATGTGTCTTTGCTGAAGAGTTTCTAGATCAATTCTTTGCATCTCTCTTTCAATTCTATGTCTATATTCTGCAGCATTTGCGGCACGAATCCGAGCGTGTGACTTGACTTTGACGACTCAACCATCTAGCTTTTCGATCTTTTGTTTTTTGATGTATTCTTGCAGTTGGATCATCTTAATTCATTATTTAAAGCTAATTATATGTATATTTTAAATATAATTTACGTTTAACCATAAAACGATACAGATGTTTACCTGTTAGCGCATCAATAACATTTTTATACAAAATTGTCGTCTGCTTTGAATAACGTGACGATACAAATCGTTTACATTGAATGTCGCACGGAATTCCTTGACGTAAATGCTCTATTTATAGAGCTTTTCGGAGATACTGACAGAACACGGCTATTATAGATTTATAGAATGCAGTAGAATGGTGATAAAAATGTCATATCTTGAAGTGATAACGAAAAACAAAACATAACCAGTAATGAACAAAGAACCTGATAGATTTACTGTGGGGGGAGATGGGGGCATATGTGTAACTACTTATAGAAATATGATTATAATCTCATATCACTGAATACATAGTCAGGTGGCATGTTCTGTCCAAAACGTAGTCATATTTATGGATGTTCTGAACATCTCACGATTTGATAGAATTCAGGATGCAACAATAACCCATCATTTGTTGGCTCTAGTGATTTTCTAAGCAGTGTAAATACGTTCAGTAGTTTGTTATTGCTAAACGGTTCAGATGCACAATTTCCATTGACTGGAGTTGAACCCGGTATCTTGACCGTAGAAGACGCGTTCTGTACTACACTGCCACAGAGCTGAACATTATTAAGTATTATTAATGCACGTTGGGTCAAAGGGCATGAGCCTATGGACCGCTGGATCAGCAACCAACCAACCAATGCACGAGGAAGACCATGAACTAGATGGGCAGAGACAATCAAAGAAACATTAAATAAACGCAGGATTACCATAACCATTGCAACTTAAATGGCCAAAGACAAAAAAACTGCGAATTTCACACACGATATTCACCGGCACTAGTGGTAATGACAACGAATACATAGGTTAATAGCAAGGTTTTTGTAATTCTCTGTCGTGTAGGTTGGAGATGCTGGTCAAGATCACGGCTTCTGGGGGCCCCCTGAATTAATGACAATGGCTCGTCCAGCCTATAAAATCACAGCATCCAAACCTGGCAGCGACGTTGCTATGGAGACAGCAGCCGCTATGGCTGCAGGATATTTAGCTTTTAGAACTAAAGGTATGCGATTTACTTTCACTAAATTTATACGTTTTGCTGTCAGTTTTTACATAATTCTAAGATATTTCATTGTACTTATCAATAGTTGATTATTAGACAACAGATTTTCATAAGTTCATTATCTAGTTGTGTAATTTAGCTTACTTGTTTGGTTCACCTGTTCCATAACTCCGGATGGCTTGCCAGAGATTGTAGATGTATGTGAATTTGTCAGGGAGTGCAGATTTATATGTATCTTGTCAATCTTGTCAGGAAGTTTAGATTTATGTGTATCTTGTTAGGGAGTGCAGATTTATATGTATTTTGTCAGGAAGTTTAGATTTATATGTATCTTGTTAGGGAGTGCAGATTTATATGAATTTGTCAGGGAGTGCAGATTTATATGTATCTTGACAGGGAGTGCAGATTTATATGAATTTGTAAGGGGGTGCAAATTTATATGCACTTCGTCAGGGAGTGCAGGTTTATATGTATCCTGTCAGTAGGTTCATATTCATATGAAACTTGCCAGGTGTAGAGTTATATTAAACGTGTCAGTGAACAAGGTTATATTTAACTTGTCAGGGTTTGTAGATTTATATGAGACTTGTCAGGGAGTGCAGATTGAAACTTGTTAGGGAGTGCAGGTTTATATGAACCTTGTAAGGGAGTGCAGATTTTGTGAATTACTCCAGGAATTGCATATTTATGTTAACCCCTTTTATGTGGTGCATTTTTATGTTATATCTCTTATGAGATGCAGATGTATGTATTAGTTTCAGTGGAATGCACATTTACGTAGAGTAATGTGAACGTACACACGGGACATATTTTACTATATATTATTCATATTCATGTTAGAGCAAGTTTGTAACATAAAGCCATATGAGGTCGAAGTTTGAGTGAGATTACAGCAGTTAGTCCTCGATCTAATTTTTATCAATCATTTTTGTGTGTGAAAAACTTCAGATTCTGCATACGCAGCCACTCTTCTGACACACGCCAAACAGTTGTGGGAATTTGCTAATCAACATCATGGAAAATATAGTGATTCCGTTCCTCAAGCTGCCGGATTTTACAGGTATGTACATAACCATAACCCAGAGGTCAATGTGGCAAACGTAAATCAAACTATACAACAAGAATATCAATTATATTTACTGCTATATAATTGTACCAACCCCTGTTAGCTGCAGAGGATGAGATACTGACAAGATATTGACACATTTTACATTTCTGTTAGCTGCAGAAGCTATAAGTGTTGACACCTTTGTTATTGCTGTGTCACTGGCAATGGATATTTATTTGTCAAGTTGATTGATGTGCTGAATTTATTCAGGATAATAACATTAAATTTGACTGATGTTTCTAGTTAGTAACACTATGCACATATATCGTGGTATATAACACAGTTATCAAATACAGATAGAGACATACACATTTTTTAATGCACTTATTGCTGCAACTAAATACCTGCTCAAATGACATATGAAATACTGACATTGGTTAAAAAAATTGATAGCGTATGCTATTCAGGACGTATCCATCAGCCCAGCAATTTTTGAATTTAGTGATTTATAAAAATAGATTTACATAGATCCAATATGGCCTTATTCGTCGTGACAGATGGTCGAAAGTTAGCTTGCATCATTTGGAGTTGGGAGGACACGAAAATAAATGTAACACTGCATCATTAAACTTTTGTCTTTTGCGTCAAGCTATTGCTCTTAATCCTAGCACAATATTGAGTTATCAAATAGCATCAATAATCACGATGTTTATTCTTCAAGCGATGTAATCTTCCCCCAGTTAATTCCAGCTGTTGAGGTGATAACACAAAGAGGGCCGTCTTAGGCCATTGCAACCTATGCGGCCGCAGTGGGCCCCGCACTTCATAAGCCGATACATTCATATTATAATTTATTTTATTATCCCCTTCCCTACGTAGACTGGGCCCCGAGCCATCCGTTTCGCATTGGGCCCCTCAATTGTTAGGGCCGGCCCTGACACAGACATGCATTGACTTATTGCTTGCGTATTTGTATAGTAACTATGGTCTGTTCCTTCTTCTTGCATCATCTGATGTTGAAGTATACGGAGAGTTGATGAGTCTATTGTTTATAACAAAACCAACTCCATGCAATCTTGTGGCTCATCAGCTAAATCACTACAGAAGAAATTGTAGTACTCTTCCTTGATGGTAATATTATCTGGGTGTTTAGGTTCTTAGAGCGCAACTATGACAATCTTTTGCTTTTGTCATATCAACACCTCCAGTTTTCTATGATTTTCATATCCATTATCATATTTAAGGAATGGAATTGTGGACACATTGTCCTCATGTTCCATGTACCAAGTCCGAGGAGTACTAATTTCTGGTATTTCTAGGTACATGATACATGCTTGTTTGCCTAATACTAGCTTATGCAGATTATATAGAGAAAGTTCTTTGCCCATTTTTCATTAACGACCTCTTGATCCATTATATATATATATATATATATATATATATTTACATACATATATCTTTTTCTTCTTCTGCGTTCGTTCTCAAACTCCTGCAGAATAGCAGGATGTAGTTGGGAGAACGGAATGCGTTGTATCATGGTTTACAGCATTGCTGCGATATCTGCGCCTTTCGGTCTGACATATTCGACTTCAGCATGGCTTTGGGTCACTGACCCTATATGGGATGGGACAGCCAACACCATCCCATAAATTCCTTAGTCGCCTTTTACGACATGCGTGGAAGGTAAACGGTGTTGCTATTCTTTGCTCCCCTTTCGGGCCCCAACAACACACAGGCGACATACATATATATATAAGTGGAGCTATTGCCACCCAATAGGCACTAGAAACAATAACTTAACACCTTCAATATGTACTAACATTCTTTTCGGCTCCCTGTCAGCAATACAAGCCATACAAAACACGTCTTATTCTTCTGTGTGCGTTACCAAATGCCTAGAGATTAGCAGGATACAGTCTGGAGAACAGAATGTGCTATGTCATGGTTTACAGCTTTGCTGCGATATTTGCTTTCTTTGGGTTGACACATTGGACTTCTGGTCACTTTGACCCTATAAGGAATGGGGTAGACAGCTCTACTCGATTTACTTCTTCGACGCCTCTTACACAATGCATGGAAGGTAAACTGTGTTGCTATTCTTTGCTTCTCTTTCGGGTGCCGGCTATCGGGAGCACTCCCAGTCGAACCTGACAGAGTCTATGAAATTCTACATACAATTGCAAAACCAAATTACATAGGACGTCCAGTTACACTTATGTTGGTTCCAGCACATGTCAGGAAAATTGGAATTGAGTTCACCAATAGAATAGGCAATGCATGACAGAACAAAGGTTTTAAATTGAAATGATCTTTGTTCCTAAATTAAAGAGAAAAAAAGTAAAAAACAGTGCTCATAAAGAATTACTGCATAATTATAATAAGATACCGTTTCGTATAACTTATAAGCAGCAACGTGTACTGCTACGAAGAAGCCAGATGAAGGCATATTTTATTTCATTTTAATATTTCAACTCATCAAATAAGCAGAGATACAAATGAAGAACATATGGCCAAGTGCAATAAAATAACGAAATATTAACTTTCATTAAAATTTGTATATTCGCAGTGATAATTATAGATGTGAATCTTTTACATTCACCAAAAAAGTAAAAAAACTAAATTGCAGCATTTGAAATAAAATATTATAGAAATATTCTTAGAATACCATGAACCAGAAAGATTACCAATATGGACATTTTGAGAGAATTGAATTTAAAAGAAAGCAGCACTTTTATACGGTTTATTGTTTCAAAAGTAATGGTTATGTTAGAGAAGGGGGTATATGGATGCGTATTCCCCGAGAAGAGGTATTCCAGTGCAGCAGTATCCCAGGATCGTCAAGTCTTAGCATTTGCTTCTGGGCCAACTAGTTCATAATTCTTATATCATCTTTGTTGGCCATATGTAATAATGTTACATCTAGCATTGCCCTCCACCTAGCAGTCGGCCACAGAAGGACACAATTGTAGTGGTCGATGGTCTGCATCTCTTGATCATCCGTAGGAATGAGTTGATAGAAGTAAAAAGGAAGAAATTTAACGAAATGCATTTAAGAATGGGGATAACAGGACGTACAACATGAATAATTTATAATTTATAACTTGTGATGAAACTTGGATGATATTCACTGGAAGTAAAAGTCTCACGATATAGGCATATCATCTAAATTGGTAGCATACCTTATTCAGGACGTAGCCATCAATCCAACATTTGTTTAGGTTGTAGTGATTTTCTGGCAATATAAATATGTCCAGTAATTTGCTATTGCGTTCTGGACGGTCCGATTGCACATTTGCCTGCAGCGGGATTCGAATTCCGTATCTTGACCGTTACAGACCGGCATTGTACCACGCCGCTCCAGAGCCGGACCATACCATCTACTAGAACTATATTGTCGCAAGGTGGTAGGCAACTAGTAAGACCCGCAGAACTTCCTCAAGCGTCGCTATGTTGCCAATCATTAATTTGTATATATGGCAATGGCGAGGGGTGACATTCTCAGATCTTTAAGAAATATTATGGAGCCGAACACTGATATTGATTTTGTTCATGTATATCAAGATATACATAGATATATATCTTATGTCTAGAGGTATTTGCTTTACCGCAACATATTTTAAAACATGTTTTAATATACCTAGATATAACACAAATTATATTACAAAAGCATCACTCCTAACCAGGGTCGAAAACGTTTCAGCTCGGAGACTAGCGATATAATATTTCGACCATATATCAACTTACCTTTCTGTGAAATATTGAGATGTAATCGATATGTTACCTTATTTATATGTAAAAACCTTTCAAATTAGTGACATACCCATAGTGTACGAAACTTGACAACTGCTTACAAACACTATAATGTGACAACTCTCTTGCTTTGGAGAAATCTCAAACCAATATATTTTACTACGTGCAAGTTGTAAACGGCCGTAACAGATGCTTAAAGGATATAATTTGTCACAGAAAGGAACGCATTTGTATTATTTCTTTTCTTACAACGAGCTTTTGAATATCACTGAAATATTAATATTGATAAGTTCTATACACTTTTAAAATGACCGCAAACTGATATAATTTAATACTACATTTTGTTAGTACGTAAAAAATATATAATCAAATATAAATGTGTAAGCAATGCGTACATTGCTTATAGCCTCGCCACTGTTACACGTGGCTGCGGAGTGGAATGCGTCCTGCTGTGAGGCGTAGAAAAACAACTTATTCTGGTCTATAACGCTCCAATCTTGCATTGGTGATAGTGTGTTTATGATTTATTTGATCAACAGTTTCTTCTGATGGTAAGTAGTTGATGAATCTGGTTGGACATCAACAAATTATAATTGCGTGTGTTCATATTTCATGATTTATGTCTGTTGTAAATTTGTTTTCAAACTTGTACAATCTCATTTATCAAACTCACTATCTATAAGTAAATATAACACCTCTGGTAGCGCAACAAATGATTATATAACCAATGAACATCAAATCTGCAGCTCAAATAACTTTACCGATGAGTTAGGCTGGGGTTCCGTGTGGTTGTATAAGGCAACCAACGACGCTAAATATCTGGCTGAGGCTGAGAGACAATTTGACTCGGATCCTGCATGGGGTCAGTCCTGGGATGAGAAGACCGTTGGTAATCAGGTGGGTCAGAAATTAAAATCAGTAACATTGAATGACAAAACAAATTGTATGGGCATCTGATATTATTGTGTAAAAACAACTTACACAGCTCATGTCTTATTTAGATGAAATAACATAAGTGATCCTGTCTAGTAACTCGTTTCACTGTTATGCTTCACATGGCACAGTACATTCATTATCAGCTAGCGCTTCATAGGGACTGCTTCAATAATTGTTATTTGTGAAAGTATAAATTAGAGCAGTTTAGTCCCGATTTAAGAAATTTGAAATTTCATATGTGACAGTTAAGCTATGGTAAGGTGTTAATTGACATAGTTTATTGAATTCTAATCTCTATCTCTCTGTTCAATCTTCGGACTTCTGTAAAAAGGCTGCCACTATATTTAGATTACTGTGCGTTGTTGATCATTTATATTTTTATATTGATTCCGATGGATTCTCTGCTTAAGGTCGTGATTTCTGTTTTTCCAGCACTGAACTTCATGTTGTATTTGATGAAATTTTCTTTTGTTAGGTTTAAGGATCTCGCAATAGTTCACTTTGATTATGACGTATTCACTGACTTAAGGAGGGTGACACAACCATAGGAGGGATGTAAATTATTCACTTTGTTCTGACTTGTTAATTGCCTATTTTCTATGCAGAAAAAATAGCGCTGCGATTACCCCTTAGCACCTATGCACCCCAAATATTCAACGAAATGACAGAAAAACAAGATGGCTAGAATATTTACAAGAGCTATAGACCTATAACCCACCAAAGAATAAGAAACTGTTACAATATTTCTATCAAAGCACACAGAAATTTGGGAACCAGAAAAACTAGAACATAAAAATAAAAAATACATAAAAATGAGTTCAAGAAACAAATCACTGGCCCTAGATAGCATTAACAACAGAAAATATCAAGGAACCTAATCAAACAGGAGTAAGATGGTTAAAAAGGAATATTCAATATAGCATGGGCAGAAAACAAGTATATGAAGGCAGATAGACCCTGCGGGGGATACCGACCCCTACCAGGAGCCTCCACAGGTGGCGGATAGTGGGAAAGCCTCTTGAAGCCAGCTGTGAATAACCCTCTTGGCAAATAAACAGCCGCTGACCATACGGTGTCGCTGACACGAGGACGGGGTGGGATATCAGTCGGCGCTGATAACCCCACTGAAATATCCCATATGTCCATTGACTGGCAGCATCAAAGCGAGTATGAGCCGCTATAAGCTCAGGTTGCTGGAGTGGGGTCACTGACCCCACTCCAGGAATGTGCCAGGGGGAGGGGAGGGGTAGGGATAGGGTTTAGGTAGGGTTAGTGGGTTGGGTATTATAGATATTAGAACAAGAGAGAGCAATGTTCTTAAATCACCTTCCCTGAGTGAGAGGTGTCTTAGATTACAAGAAATAAACTACAGAGGAGGATAATGAATACCTGGCAACAACAAAATTATCCTAGGAGAGGGGAACTCTACCTCAAAATCCCGGGCAGATGGTGCTCGTTAACCCTGTTAAGCAAGCTGTCTAGGAGAAGGAAAACTCCAAAATGAAACCTCAACTGCCCTGTGGACAATCCTTGGATGGATAAGGGCTAGGGAAATATATCCTGACTCAAAAGTAAGATGGAAAACGTAGACACTGGACCGAAAGGTACAAAATAGTCCAGCTAAGGCTGAAAACCACAGTGTCACGCAATGACTTCACATGTAAAATAAAAGGTTACAGATGATTCGTTTTGGTGCTTCATCTGTGGAATCCCGTCAGGCGGATGAAGTGCCGGGCTCTAAGCCTCGAAGGAGCCCATCCTCAGCGACTGGTAGTACCTCTGTCTCAATTTGTGGAGCCAGGAAAAGAGATCAGAGGAAAAAAACTACTGGTTCAAAAAAATCACATATAGATCATGATGCAGACAAAGACAAAAATAAGCACTTAAAAATATTGCAGTGGAATGCAGAGGGTGTGTACAATAAAAAGACTGCACTTGCAAACCAATTACACACAGAGGAAATCGACATAGCATGCACCGAAACACACCTCACAAACAACAATAGATTCAACATCCCAGGATACCAAACATTTCGGAACGATAGAGAAAAAAGACATAAAGGAGGAGTTCTTATACTTGTGAAAAACAATATCGTTGCCTCTGAAATTCGAGTAGACACAGAAGAACAGGCTGAAATCATTGGAACCTGTCTAACCCTTCCAACTAAAGAGGTCACAGTACATAACTATTACTGTTCACAAGACAAGAGTGTATCTCTACACACAATTAACACAGAAAAAGATAACTGTCTTGTGATTGGTGACTTCAATAGCCACTCACAGAGTTGGGGATATACAGAACAAGATACTAGAGGAGAAGAAGTGGAAGATTGGCAGTGTGAGGTGAAACTTCAACTGCTTAATGAACCTGAAGACCACCCAACTTTCTACTCTAGAAGATGGCACACCACCTCAATCCCTGACTTAGCTTTTGCAACAGACGCCTTAGCGAAAATAACATACAGGGAAGTGCTGGAGCAGCTTGGTGGAAGTGACCAACGCCCCATCAAACTCACCATTGACATTAACCATACCCCTGCTGGCCCTACAACCACACCCAGATGGAACTTCAAGAAAGCAAACTGGAGTAAGTATGCTGACCTATCAGACAATTTAACAAAAACCTTAAATCCAAGGATTAAAAACGTGAACAAAACTGCACAACTCCTGGCTTCTGCACTTCTTCAAGCAGCCAAGCAAACCATACCAAGAGGTGCTAGGAAAAATTACAAACCGTACTGGTCTGACGAACTCGATGAGTTGGAGAAAGAAGTGTTAAAGGCCAGAGACACAGCAGAAAAAAGCCCATCCACAGAAAACAACATATCACTAAAAGCTGCTGTAGCCAAACTAAGAAAAATTACAATTACAAACACAAGGAAAAGCTGGCATGAAAAAACAGAAAATTTAAACTTTGACAAAGAGGGAAGAAAGCTATGGAAAATAACAAAAAATGCTCAACAACGAAGATAACAAAACAGCACCAGTAGCTATAGAGAATGGTGGAGATGTACTCACAGGAAAGAAGGCTGCAAATCACTTTATACAGCATTACCAAAGTACTGCTTGCCACAAAGTCGATGAAAATAGGAGAAGAGAAGTAAGAAAAGAACTACGGAATATCGAAAAAGAGATCAGCAAAGATAAACAAGATGTCATGTATTCCATTCACGATCAATGAACTAAATGAAGAACTAGCAGTATTAAAACGTAGGAAATCACCTGGCCCTGATGACATACCAAATGAACTGCTAATTCACATCGGACCATCAGCAAAAAAGAAATTAATAAACTTTTAAAACAACTGTTGGGATAGAGGTCTAGTGCCACAGGTGTGGAAAACCGCCATAATGATACCCATCCACAAGAAAGGCAAGCCAATAAATAAGGTGGACAACTATCGCCAAATAAGTCTGACCAGCTGTGTTTGCAAATTAATGGAACGCCTGGTAAACAAAAGAATGATGTGGTTCCTAGAAAAAAATAAAATCCTGCTAAATCAGCAAGATGGCTTCAGAAAGTGTAGATTAACTGAAGACCATATTACACTAATTGCCCAGGAAGTAAAGGATGCTTTCCAGGAAAAAAAGCAGACATCAGTGGTGAGGGTAGATATGGAAAAAGCCTTTGATTGTGTATGGAAAGATGGACTCCTTCTTAAACTACAACAAAACAAAGTGACAGGGCGCATGTATTACTGGATAAAACACTACCTGCACAGCCGAAAAGCAGCAGTGAAGTTTGAAATGAAGCACAGCAGAAAGAAACTCTTTAAGCATGGAGTACCACAGGGAGGTGTTCTATCCCCCACTCTATTCCTTATATTCATGAATGACATTGACCAAATTCTCTCGCGTAAAGTAAATGCTGCAATGTATGCAGACGATCTGGCGATATGGTGCAGTGAAGAGAGCGTAGGCACAACACAAATAAGGTTGCAAGAAACTATGGACAATTTGGCCAAGTGGACAGACCAATGGGCCATGTCTATCAATGCCCAAAAAACTACCTATACCATCTTCAGCATGTCCACCAAACCACAGAAAATCCTACTAACCATAAATGGTCAAACATTGCCAAAAGATGAGACACCTACATACCTTGGAGTCACTTTTGATCCAAGACTTACATGAAAACAGCACATAGACAAGTGCCAAACAAAAGGTACAATGAGGACATCACTCCTTAAAAAATTGACTGGAACAGATTGGGGTGCAAATGGAAAAATTCTAAGTAGAGCATATACAGGTTATGTAAGACCAGCTTTGGAATATGGAATTTCAGCATAGAGGACTGCAGCCAAGAGTAACACTCAAAAGATATCAAAGATACAAAACCGCAATCTCAGAATTATAACAGGAGGTATGAATACTACCTCAATCACAGAAATGGAAACATGCACAGGTTTGCCATCAATGGAAGAAAGAAGAAATGAAAAAATCCTCACACAGTATGCAAAGTTCAAATGTTTGGAGAGTCATCAAATGAACCAAAGACTAAGCAGACCTACAAAAGAGCGACTCAAAAGAGGTAGCTTTCTACACTCCGCTGAACAGCTCCAGAAACCACTCACAGATACAGACCTACAAAACCTAAAACCACTAAACACCTTTAGCACATACCCAACATGGGACAGGAAAAACTTCCCAAGAATTATGGACAATATACCAAGCATTATTTCGAAAACAGAAACTACTATACAAGTACTAAAGGAGACAACTAAGAATCACATACAAAAAGCATACCCAAAGGATATATGGACACATGTATATACAGATGGATCAGCGAAATGGATGGCAGTATTAGATGGAGGATCAGGAATATATATAGTAACACCAGATGGAAAAGAAATAGAGAAATCCATACCCACAGGCAAACATTCCACAAATTTCAAAGAAGAAATGGAAGCCATAATAGAGGCAGCCAAAATGCTCATGAATTGCTTGTCGAGTAACAACAGACATGTAGTATTTCTAACGGATGCAAAATCAGTATTGCAGGCATTGAAAGATCCAAAGAACACGAGCAAGAATGAACTTACGGCCTGCTTACTACACCTCAGCAGTTCCACCAAAGAAACAGTACTGCAGTGGATCCCAGGTCACTGTGGCATACCTGGAAATGAAAAAGCTGATCTCCTGGCAAGGAAAGGGGGATCACTGGAACAAATAGAAAATTATAATACATACTATGAAAGTAAGACCATGTTAAAAGCAGAATATAAGAAAAAGTGGAAGCAAATGCACCCAACTGCAGAACCAAATGTCACGCAAGGAACAAACCATCATTTTTAGACTACGAACTGGTCACAACAGACTGAGAAGTTACATGTTCCGAAAGCTGAAGATTGGTGAGACAGACCTGTGCAACTGTGGACTGAGCCCAGAGACTGCAGAACACATTCTTCATGCCTGTCAACTCTACCAAGAAGAGAGGGAGAATTTATGGCCTACTGAGACGGCACTGCTTCCAGACTTGAGGGGTTCCATGGATGACCTGAAGCGAATCACACAATTCATTGAAGCTATTGGTGCTGTAACCTGATATCTGACTGAAGAACGATGAAGAGGTAGAAGAAGAAGGCAGACAACAATTATTATCCCAATATGAAAAAAAATAAAGGCAACAAGAGGAGTGTGAAACATACAGAGGAATATCTCAGCCACACAGGAAAGATATATGCAAAAATCATAGAACTAAGAATTAGATAAATAATAGTGCCACAGCTATGCAAGACCTAGTTTGTATTCATAAAAGGGGTAGGGTACACCGACGCCATCTCTGTACCGAGACAAGCAAAAAGGCAGTTGAATGTGACCAACTGTCCATCTATGCAATCACACCTACTAAATAGCATCTTTGTACATGAAGAGAAGGCGTTTGACAGAGATGACAGGGACAAATTGTGGCAGATATTAGAAGATTACGGAATACATGGACATATACTAGACAGCATAAGAGCAATATATATATAAACTCACGAAGTCTAATAAGAACAAACGAAGGACTCACAGAACCATTCGAAACAACAACGGAAGTAAGACAAGATGTATGCTATCACTACTGCTGTTTGTTACATACATGAACATGATTGCGACAGACACAGAAGCGAGAAGCGAACACATCTCAGAAACATCAAGAGACCTATGTAACTCTCTGTACGATCTACTCTTCGCAGATGATCAAGGTCTAATACATGAAACTGAAAACTAACTACAGAGACACATTGTGCTAATGAAGGCAGTGGTGTGTGTGTGTGTGTGTGTGTGTGTGTGCTCGCGCGTATGCGTGTGCGTATGTGTGTGTGTGTGTGAATGGATGTAAAGATGTAGACATTATATCAAAAGCTATATCTCAATTTTTTTATATTTTGTAAAACTAATTATATAAAAATGCAAAATTATAGTGTTCTGAGTTCATTTACCAAATGAAAATTAACTTAATGTACACATTAAATCATTAGAATTATTTCCAGTATGAAGTGCTCATAGCTTGCGAATATGATGTTTAATATGTATATGTAAATAGATTAGGCCTATATAAAATCCACCATCAACTATTGGCTTGAAGTGAAATAAATCTAAATATCCTGATTACTCACTAAGTAAAATCACCATCTACTTTAAAAGCAAGCATGTTGCTTTGCCACATACACCCCGAAACAAGCAACGGACCAACAAAAAGTAAAGTCAACCAATAACATTTATTAATTCCTTAGGGGTGTGAGATGTTAGCGACCTCATATTTCAGTGATCTGCTCTATAAGAGCGGTAGCCATCTCCTCTCCCTCGCAGTCTTTACTTTCAGGATTATTCCGGTATCCAATTAAGGCTGGGTCGACTCGGGGGCCGTAGATCTGCAAAACATTTCCGCCTCAACTGGCGAATGGACCCAGGAACATTCATATGAAAAGGCACTGAGCTAATCGGCCAACAACTCTTGACCACTAACACTTCAAGATTAGAAAGATACATTTTACAATAGACACGAGAAATGTAGGAGCACTACACCAGGCAGAAAAGTTAGGAAAACTTAATTTTAAAGGCAGACACTTTAACTTTTTAGATCTGTTAGAATTTTTCTCTGTAATGTATGCACAATTAACTATAAAAATTGAGAATTCAATGACTTAACGGAAATTAAAAGTTTTAAATATAGGTATTCTAAAAGTAGCAGAGATGAGATGGAAGGATGCTGGTTACACACGAAAGGAATAATATAGTTTGATACATCCAGGAATAAATAATCATGAACGGGGGGTGGGGGGGGGGGGTAGGAATATTGATCAAGAACGAATTATAAAAATGTGGTACTGGACGAATAGTGATAGAATGATGACGCTAAAGAAGAAAGCAAAACATTTGGATCTAGCCATTATACTGCCATATGCACTATCTAGAGACCACACTGAAGAAGAAATAGACAACTACTACGAATACTTACAACATCTAGTGATACCAACAAAACCTACTCACATTCTGATTGTCATGGGAGACGAACACAAAATTAGGGAGAGTAGCAAAACGGATTTTACAGCTAATGACCAACTATTTGATAATTTAGATTAATAAATATCTATTGTTTTTCCGAAATCGATACCTCTAGACCTTGGTTTTCTTTTCCTAAAATCTGTGGATAAAAAATTCCCAATGTACATTATTGTGAAAATGACGAAAAATCTTAAAACTTGTGAGAAATGGAGTATTCTGTTTTAAAAGTCAAGAATAGATGACTGAGGTGTGTCAATTCGGATACTGTAGTTTAAATGATTAGGCTTTGAATTGTCTGTTTAATCTTGATAAATTAAATATTTATTGTATCGTGTGTACTCACAATAACAGATACTCCTGTACAAGGCCACACACAACGACAGATACAAGGCTGCTGTTACCAATTCTTTCAGAGGATGGTTACCAGGCGGTAAAGTGCCATATACCCCAAAGGGTCTAGCATTCCGTCTGCAATGGGGATCATTAAGATATTCTTGTAAGATGACTTTACTTTCTCTACGTAATGATTCTTAATATGTCGTCTACAACAAATAATAATACGGATGTTATATGTTTGTTGTTACTGAGGATACTTCAATACTTATACGGGATGTTTGTTGTTGTTATAATAGTTGCTGTCTCGATTGGTCCGTTCTAAGTGATTTGAATACACAATTTGAATGCCTTGACAAAATCGAATTTTTTTTTTGGAGGTGCGGTTAGCCAAGCACGGAAAAACCCGTTTACTCTTGTTGCCAGGCGATTTGGTGCCGTCAGATCGGATTGGGCCAATTCCTGCTGGTCTCAACAAATAATATAAGTTTTCTAAAAGATTTAGCACAACTATTACCAATATATATTTACTATTATTACTTTAGTCGACAATTTCAGATGAATTATTATTATTATTATTGATTCAATGAGACATACTTTTCTAGTTTATCACCGCCTTAATATTATCAAATGATACATTTTTCTAGATTATCACAGCCTTAATATTTCAAATAAAATATTTTTCTAGTTTATCACCGCCTTAATATTATTAAATGACATATTTTTCTAGCTTAACATCGCCTTAAAACTATAAAATGTTCTTTTTCTAACGTCTGTTTTCACACTTTTGCTGGATCTCTCTTGTAGAAAGACAATGGTCCTACTAAATTTCTAGCATAATTTGATTCAGAGAACTGAAATGCGCTGTGTGTTGTATTTGCGAAAATGAACCGTCACATCCGACTGTGGTTCTAATACGTCCATGTTTTTGCAATTTACACTAATCTGTAGACGTCCGTAATCATATCACTAGTAGGTCACCTGGGTGTAGCAAATCCCGTTTATCAATATTTCTCGCACTTCCCGCTTAGCTTCTTTCAGCAATCTGAAAATTATCCGTATCAATGCTGTGTTATCTATTACTGCTTTCTGAGTTGCTATCGACTTGGCCACAGACGCCCACCTTTAATTATTCTTCAAACATTATATAATACGATGTTCCCTCTATATACACTAGGGTGAATGGTCAGTGTTTATATTATGTTTGTCATAAACGCGGAGTTGCTACTGTTACAAAGTCTCATGTCTGTTTACATGTCATAAATAATGACGTGTGACATAGTATATATGCTTCAACAATATGTAATAACTTACTAAATAATAATTTGACTTCCTTTAGCAAATATGGCAATGGCTGCTCTGGTTGCTGCTGAAGCTGGTATAATGTCTTCTGAATTACGTCACTGGGCAATGTGTCAAATCCACTACGCTCTAGGAGATACTGGCTCCAGCTACGTCGTTGGTTTTGGCAAGTCTTATCCACATAATCCACATCACAGATCAAGGTGGGTGGTAACAATGATTTATAGATGGCAATAAATCGCTTATTTTGTGGTCTTATAATTAGTTATGATTATCTATCATGGTCCACCCCAAAAATAGTCAGCTAAAAATACGTTCTATGACTTATGTTCTGGGTAGGTCGAGGAATGTCGTCTCGCTCTTTAGAAAGTGCCGAAGTTAACACTAGACAGTAGGCTTCTGTTTAACAATTGGCAAGCTAGGTGGAACACTTATGGTAAAACTGTGTGGTATGGTCTGTACTTCAGTTCCAATATTTTTTGTGGTGGAGTGGGGAGAGTGGGGGGGGGGGCGCGGGGGGGGGAGAAGCTAAAGTGTCATTATCATGACACAAGAGTGAATTTCTGGTGCTGAGAGCTGGGGACCGTTGATACTCTAACTGCTAATCCTCTCAACCGTGCCTCGCCTAGCATTGGCTCTCATGTAGCATATAAATACTTCCCTGTTCCAAACCGTTGCAGAAAACACGGAGAAATTCCTTTATAATTTTTATTATGGAACTAGAACATACAACTCTCCTACATTTCTACATTAAAAAATGTACTCCAATTCAATTGCCTGATACTGAATTTATGTCGCGAAATTGTGTCCAATTTCATGTACAGTAAAATATTCTACATATGTTTCAGGGTCAAGCGACCCCATTCTAATAAACACAGAAAAATTGTCTATTTAATAAAAAATCTACAGTGCATCTACGTGACAGCAAAACTATATAGGATCTATTGTAAATCACACAGAAACCATTCGCAGTGTGTGCTTTCATAAGTATTGCGATATGAAGTGTTTTAACATCGGCCTTGCTAAGTGCATTACATCACTTGACACTGAAAACCGTTTTCAACCGTTGCTAAGACCATTGACGCCGATAATGATCTGCTGACAGACTTTTCTGTTTCCAGAGTGTTTTCAGAAGTTAGAATTACAGCAAGGATTTGTGTATTCACAATTCGCATCGGTAGAAGAAGCCCTTAAATTTTGTGTACACTCAATCTAATGATGATGATGTTCCTCGTTCGCAAAGGAAGATGAGCGTGGCATTGAAAAGAGGTCAAAGTTAGACTTGATTGTTTGTGTGTCCTCAGATAGTTGATGAGCCCATACGTGCTCTGAAAGTTCTATTGCAGTGTGAACCAGAATGTAGTAGATCTTACGATGAGTGAAATCAGTTTTGTCTCTCCGTTCGTTGTTGTCTCTTTTGAATCGACTGCATTGTTCTACTCTGTTCAAAACGTAATACCCGCACGAATATCAAGATTGTGAGAAACAGCTCGTGACCATTTCAGGGTGATAACCAGATATATTTTCTCAAGAGCTTGGGTCAATCTTGTAGTGCATAATAGATGTTATTAAGTTGTAAATGAAACACTTTTTCTGGCTTCTACTTGAACGTTTACCTACGCACAGCTCACCATAGAACAGTCTTTTTGGAAGACGCTCGTCTGGTATACGAATGCGCTACTACATTATCATATGATAAATTGTCCATAACAATACATGATGGCCAATCCAGTGCTGGTAAAAGTGAGTTCACTAACCAATTTCTGAAAATAATTCAAAGTCTCTAAGATATATAAGACAATATAAGAAAAAGGCAACCTTCTTTTTTTGGTCACTTCATGAGACAGAGAGAACATAGTCACAACAGGTAAAATTTAAGGCAACAGAGACAGAGGGCGAAAACGTGAGAAAATATTAGACAGTTTGACAACCTGGCACGATAAGGAAACAACAACGACTTTGATACATAATACTGTGGACAGAGAGCTGTGGAGAGCCATGACCGCCTACGCCGGCCGGCATGACACCTGATGATGATGATGAGTCTCTACCATCTGTGGATAGCGCTTTTGGAAAATAAGTTCTGCCCCACTAAGACCATTTGAGTTATTGCATGCAGGACATATTACAATACGTTTACCTTTTCTGCTTGGAATTTCCCTTTTCTTAGTTCCGTCAAGTGATTGCCACTCTTTATCAAATGTATGGTGAACATTTACCCACGATTTATCCAGATATACTATGTCATAACCTTCCATCCTATGCTAGTGTATCTTCCTTTAATAATTGTATCGTGTAGCTATGAGTTGCTTTTTCTCACATAATATATTCTTACCTGTAACATATTTTCGAAAAGTGAAACCGCTGCCCCTAACATCCCTCCATAATCGGTTTTTATAAATATTAATATCACAATGACGCCTAGACGAACTTTCATGTTACACACTGTTACCACACAATGTGCTCGAAAAATTTTAAGCGAAAAATTCTAAGCAACTCAAGTACAATGACATATTTGTCGAAATCGTGTTTTCCTTTCAGACCTAGCTATCGTTCATGATTTCCATATTTACATGTTTGTTTGGGCTAAAATTAAGGGAACAGTGGTAAAGGAAAATAAAACCTTCAAACTTAATGATGTTCAGAAAATTGCATATACTATGCTCTCCGCCATTGACACAAAACTCTTGATGAAATACGAGCACCATATATTAAAAGTGTAAGAATAATATTGGCAGAAAGATGGTTTAAGCTTCATTCAACTAACTATCGATCTTTACGATTCATCGGATTATGAATAGAAAAAGCATAAGCAAGGACAGGGGGAAAACGAGGAGAAGAATTTTGATCACATCAATATAATAGTGAGCATATGAAAACAACACAACCGAAGTGACATATCTATCATTGCCAAAACATATGAGATATTAATATATAATATATAGCCTGCCCTTGTTGGACAGCAAGACCATACCGACAATCTTTAAACTTAGTTGGCTGTTGCGATTTAGTCGTTTGATGAGAAGTGAAGTTCTCTCTAAAACAATCATGCAAAGCAAACTAAAAGGTGTTAGGATAAGAGGTGAAAAACGAAAGGCGTAGACTGGTAATATTAAATGCTGGACACGTTTAATTTTCTCCGCATTATGGAATGTACTCAGAAAATATTTAGGTAGAAGATTCTAGAATGCCAACACTAGTACTTAGAATGCTCATACTAGGACAAAGTGTATGTTTACGTTTATTTTAAATCCTCAAGATTGTAAATAATAATACAATTTCATAAACGTTTAACTGTCAACTTTATATCTTGTTGCATATAATCTCAGTGCGACAAAAGAGATATATTACATTAGGAATATTTCATTTTTTCATATGTTACAACACATGAAATTGCCTATACCAGCAATTACTGTAAAATTTCTTTTTCACATAAAATAAAATCATTGCTACCGTAAAAACGACATTCGTATCGACTACTGAGATAAGTCCCTTCAATCTAGATAATAATTAATCATAAATCTTTAACGTGGCCATTAAATGGTACACTCATGCGAAATATGAAGCCTATAGGCCTACCTTGGTAATTACGGAGATAATATACAATATTTGTGCTCAACTATTGTTGAACGCGCTATAATATCAAGTCATTGACACACAAACGTGATCGGCAATAGTTTCGCAAGGACGTATTCACAGCATGCATTGATACTGTTGTATTAAAATTCACAAGAGGCTGTCCATAAATTGCTTCAACAAGTTACTTAGAAATTTTCCCCGTCCCTCTTTGTCAACAACCTGTCAAAAGTCCAGGGAAATCCCCTTTACTTGCTGCTTCTTTATGTCAAATATTCAGCCGCCCTCCCCCCTCCTAAAGATTTTGATGGTAGTAAAAATATTAAAAACTACAGGATTATGTTTACAAATTTAAAAAAAAATTCAAACAATTGTTATGGCGTGTAGATAGATATTGCTGATGTCAAATTTTGTCTAACCCACCTTTTCCTATTGCCCAACATTTTTTTTAAATTGTTGAAATATTTAATGGACATGCTCCAACTAAACCTTTTTACATTTTTTTCGTTGGTTGCATGTAAAACGAATTGTGTTTATTTTAAGTTAGTAATATATTGTTGAATCTTTCAACTGCTAACGTTAGTCAATTATGTTATGAAAGAACTGTTACCATAAAATATAATGGGGGCAGTGGTTAGACCTTGGCCTCCGAAGTATAACCGTGTTTATTGTCTTCCGATTGTTTTGTTCATATAGTTCTTGCCCAAGTCTACCAGCTCCATGTGGCTCAGATGTGTTCGACAGCGGCATTCCTAATGTACACACCTTATATGGGGCAATGGTCGGTGGACCTGGTCAGAATGACGACTATAAGGATGACCGCACCAACTATGTTAATAATGAGGTTGCCTGTGACTACAATGCTGGGCTTCAGGGCGCTGTCGCTGGTAAGTTTCTGAGATAATTTGTTACATATTTTAAGGATATTTTTTAAGGAGTTCGTGTAAATGTGTGATAATTCTTGCGTTGGTGGTTCAAACTTCAAACAGATATGACCCTGATGACTGTCTCATATCAGTCATCTAAAGTATCTCCGCATTTCTATATACATTTTGTGGACAGAGATGATACGTTCAATTGATATTTTTGCAATTATTATCTCTTTCATCAGACTTCTAATGGTATAGATTCGATAAATCCTGCTACTGATACGAAAATTGCTTTTCACTCTTAAACTTCATTACGTTTCTTTAAGAGCACTACCAACTGTCCTATTATAGGCGACTTAGGTGCATATCTGCTCTCTCATCGCTGCAACCGTTATATGTCCGTAATTTCAGTAATTGCAGTAATTTCAAGTCAGTCTTAGAAGGTGGATACTATCGGTATGCCATTCACTCATAACAAGACCTAACATTATGAATATTTAGAATCTTTGACTGAGATTTCTATTCAACAATAAGGCCATGTTACAGAATACTGAGGCGTCTATAGTATGTCAATATTGTTATGTTACAGCGGTACACACGTGTAATATGGTCAGCATCACCGTTGACGTAACTGATATGCAGCTTTGCTCTTTTACCGACACGACAATAATTCTGGAATGTCACAAAGTTATTTTGAAGGGGGAAATAAGGGCTCTCTATACTATTACTGAAAACAAGTGTTTGATATGCTCATCAAACTTCGCTACGACGGCCCAAATGAAACTTCGTTGATATTGTTCCCTTACGATGCAGATTTGTCTCTGAACATAACTACATCATCATTATTTTTTGGTGCTATCAGCAATCATAGTTTATTTAATTAGTTTTGAAGTATGCATTTTAATTGATTGCATTCGCCACTAAATAACAATCACAAAGTTGTGAAAGTTTTCAATAGTTTCAATGAGTACAACATATTCTCCGTACAAGGCAGGAAGCTACAGTAGCTGCAAGCACTCAAAGACATGCCTAGTATCCTTTGCTCGACTCAACATATGTATATATATATATATATATATATATATA
>CM067322.1:79563010-79581594 GCA_034231615.1 Meghimatium bilineatum
CAGTCCGTTCAACGGCACCAAATCGCCTAGCAACTATTGAACACGCGTTCTTCCGTCTTGACTAACCGCATCTCCCAAAAAAATGTTGCGAGTTCATCAAGCTATTCAAACCTAACACACAAGTCACACGAACGGACCGATCGAGACAAGGACTATTACAGCAGAACAAACATCCCGTGCAGTTATTGAAATATCATCAGTAACAACAAACATATAACATAATATCCGTATAAGTTATACACGGGCCGATAGGTCTTCTTGTAAACATGGATCGGTCCGTTCGGGTTACTTTGTGTGCACTGTTTGAATGGCTTGATTAAATCGCATCTTTTATTTTTGAGATGCAGTTAGTCAAGTACGGAAGAAACGCGTGTTCAAGAGTTGCTAGGCGATTTGGAGCCGTTTGAACGGACTGGTTCAATTCCCATTAGTCTTAAGAAACATGCAACGATTATCTTTACCGAGAAAGCAGTAATCATTACCATGCAGTACACCCAGTGATTGCTTACACACAGATATAAATTTCTTGTTGGAAAACAACAAAACGCACTGGAAACGCCACAGCTTTGGCAACACAGTGCACTGTAAGAAATTAGGTACACGCTTTGCCAAAAATTATACACACAACCAACTAGCAATAAACAGACAGAAGACATTAGAATAAAAAAAACCTTAATTAGAACGAAAAGTAGCACACATACGATGAATTCTATATAAAAGATATATATATATATATATATATATATATATATATATATATATATATATATATATATATATATATATATATATATATATATATATATATATATATATATATATATATATATATATATATTATGACACGGGTAAGAGGAGGGAAGTGAGGAAGACAAGCGATAGGCAAACGTAGATATAAAGAGAAACTGTAAGAAGTGGAAAAGTGAGTGTGGCTATTGCATGGCTGGAATGAAGAGAAAAGCACTTATAGGAATGTCTCGTGTGTTATGATGCTTGTTTCTTACCATGCTTCAATTACTGTTGGTAATACCACACTATAGAAGGGAAGTACACGATACATGATGACAAATGTCAGGGGGATATAAGATACATTAAGACAAATGTCTGGGGAATATAAGAATTATGAAGACAAATGTCAGGGGGATATACGATATATGAAGACAAATGTCAGGGGGATATAAGATACATTAAGACAAATGTCAGGGGGATATAGGATACATTAAGACAAATGGCTGGGGAATATAAGAAATATGAAGACAAATGGCTGGGGATAACAAGATACATACAGCCATATGGCAGGGAACAACAAGATACATAAGACATATGGCAGGGGAATACAAGAAACATGAAGACAAATGTCAGGGGAATACAAGAAAACATGAAGACAAAGGTCAGGGGAATACAAGAAACATGAAGACAAATGTCATGGAAGTATAAGAAACATGAAGACAAATGTCAGGGGAATACAATATACAAGAAGAAAAATGTCAGGGGAATACAAGAAACATGAAGGCAAATGTCTGGGGAATATAAGAAATATGAAGACAAATGGCTGGGGATAACAAGATACATGCAGCCATATGGCAGGTAACAACAAGATACATAAGACATATGGCAGGGAACAACAAGATACATGCAGACATATGGCAGGGGACAACAAGATACATGAAGACATATGGCAGGAAACAACAAGACAATTATCAGGTTACTACAGGAAACAAACAGAAATATGTCAGGGAAAAAACATGAATCAAGAACATAATCCGTATAAAAATCAAATATTTTAGAAGATCAAAGGATGTAGGTAAACATAAGTATTCTTTACTGCTGCTGCTGGAGTATGATGTAAATAAGAAGTACAATTTTGCCTGCCTTGCTTGAGCTTCCTTTGATTCAGTCAGTCAGTTCCTCCTTTGCCATGTTTGGTACATAGGACGGATGACATAGATCTCCATGCTTGTCGGTCAGTTGCCAACGATTGCAGGTCTTGTGCATTTATGCCTGTTGATTTTAATTCATTAATAAATGTTTTTCTGAGCATTGTTTTTGATCTTCCCTGTTTTCTTTACCCGTCTGGTGTCCACATGAAGACTTGTCGTGGAATTCTGTCGTCCTTCATTCTAAGTATGTGACCGATGTATGTCCAGCGGCGTTTTCTGATGATGTTCGTCACATATTCTTGTTTTGTTCCTCACTTAGTATGTCGTTTGATTTTAAATCTGTCCAAATAGTAGTTGTGATTTTTCTGAGGCAACTATTCTCGTAGGTAAATAACTTCTTATCCATTTTTGCGGTATATTTCCAACTTTCACATCAACATGTCAATAATGAAATCACACCAGCATTGAATAGTCGCAGTATGATGTGTTTACTTGCGATCTTCGATCTCCATGAATCTTCGATGAATGAAAGTTTGTTAGAGACGTTGGAAGCGAGAGCGATACGAGTCTGTATTTCTGAGTTGTTCCTTTCATTATGGAAATAAAAACAATATACAAGTATTTTTTTTATTGTTATAAGTGATACACATATAGTTAAATGTGACAGTAACACAAATATTGTTGGAAGTGACGCAAATATTCTTACAAGTGACAAAAATATTGTTCCAAGTGATACAAATATTGTTACAAATGACACAAATATTGTTACATGTGACACACGTATTGTGAACATTGACACAAGTATTGCTACAGGCGACACAAGGAGTGTTACAAGTGACAAAAGTATTGCGAAACTCATCATCACATTGTTGGGTGTGTACAATATTAAGGCATTCAAGACGACGATATCACCCCTGGTAGACTACATCCTGCTAGAAATCTAGTAGGACCATAGTCCTGCTACAAGAGAGATCTAGTGGGAGTTTGAGAATGAACTCTGAAGAAGAAGAAATATACGTTATAGAATCACTGTTGTTGTTTATAAATTGAGATTGACTATATACATAAATTATACAAATGTGTTTGCAGGTCTCAAACATCTTGTATTGTCTGGTACCCATCCAGAGAAGACAGGAAATGCAGTGTGTCCTTACACATAAAGTATCACTGGAGACATACAAAGAAACACAAATTCAGCAAATTTGTAATCTGTCACATTGACTAAACACCTGGCAGAATCGACTCATTGGGGATTGGCTGATATAAAATATATATTAATTTTGTAAGATGAGTTAATGGCATCATAAATTCAGCCGATATACCAGTATTTTCGTTGATTATGTTGCAAGAACAAACTGGTTCTGTTTGTTATCAATACAATATTTAATCATATCTCACACTGTGTTTTGTTATCTGTTGTTGTTGTATCATTGAACAATATTATTATCTAATTTACAAGATAATGGGTCAGAGTATACACAGATGGGTCAGCACAGAATGCAGTGAGGAATGGAGGTGCAGGTGTGTATATAGAATATCCACACAAGCCTAGAGATACAATCAGAACACGGACTGGGAAATTCTGCAATAATTATGATGCAGAAATCCAGGCAATTAATGTGGCAACTGAAAAGCTGTTGAAATTCAACTCTGGTCCACAGTCTGTGATATTCCTGACAGATGCAAGGTCAGTGCTTCAAGCTCTCCAGACTGGAAAACTAACAGACTTGCAAAAATTACTTAATGAATTGTCTTACCAATATAGGGTAACAATGCAGTGGATACCCTCTCACTGTGGAATACCAGGAAATGAAAAAGCAGACCAAATGGCTAAGGAAGGTGCTGCCGAAGACCAACCAGATAAAGCAATCACCTACAATTAGAAAAAACAAATGATCAAGTCAATAAGAAAACCACAAACACCAACACAAGATGACTATCATATTATGAACAGATCAGAACAAGTAATTCTACGCCTCAGAACAGGACACAACCGACTCCGCATTCACATGTGCACAAAGTTCAAGATTGGTAATATGGCCATGTGCACATCTGGGCAGGCAGTACAGAGTGCCAAACATATACTTCAAGATTGTTCTGAGTATGAAACGCTGAGGCAGACATATTGGCCATAGGAAACAACACTGGAATCAAAGCTGTATGGGCCACTGTATGAACTACAAAAGACAGTGAGTTTTATTAAGGAAACAGAATTACAGATATAGACATGTTTCAAGTGTACGAAAGAAGAAGAAGAATTATCTAATGTTAATTTAACACACGTGGATTTATCAGAAATAGTGTCATACTTTTACCACATAGACCAGGTTAAGCAAAATAATGCCAAGTTCGACCCACTAAATTTTTTTGTAATAGTGACACGACAAGCTGATTTAAAATTAGCAGACATAGGGCCTACATTGGCACCATAACTCTTAAAATATAATATAACAATAGATATAGGAATATACTGGTAAATCTGAACTGGAACTATGAGATAATACACACTGATGGATTTATTGATACGCGAATCGGTACATATACGGATTTGTCCGATGTGCACTGATGATAATCAAAAAATCACAAGCTATTGTATGCAAAAATAATAAATCACAACTCTAGTCTCAAAGAATAAATTGTGAGGCTTTATCGATGATGCTGTGATATTTGCTCATGACGAACAAAAAAAAAGTATTTGGGAGAATGTGTATGTAGGTACCTTTTAATGATTGACATAAGATGCGAAAAAGTGAAAATAACACTTACTTATGATCACGATAACAACTCTTCGTGATGTTTAGCCTCAAGGTGTGGCCCTCATTCGCCCTAACAAATCTGAATTTGACCTTTCCACTAAAAAATGTTGCACACTTACAACATAGACAGACTTACAAAGAATATTATTGTTTGTTTGTTTTGCGTTCGCTCCATTGTAACCATCACGGATATCCGTGCGATTTCCGCCGGGAGCGTGATTACGTTGTGCCACCGTTATGCGCCTTGTAGGCCTAGCACATCCGATTTCGGCATGAAAGAATATTACCATTTACTCTATCATTCACCGATTTGTAACATACTTTATTATTTATTTCATCGTGCACCGACTATCACTCAAGAACATTTATTAATAATAGTCTAGGGTTGTGTGTCAAGGATCTACTGAATCAATAAACATAACTTGAACAGGAAACTATTCAAAACAAATTGATTATTTTTGTGTATAGGCTCCACAATTAAAGTCATTATTTCTTTAAATAAGTCTGTTCATAAATTAAGAATTTTTGTACTCCCTGAAATCTCCTCCCACCAATAAAAATAATAATAATAATTTAAAAAAATTAAAAAAAAATCAGCAGAAGAAGGTAGAAAGAACCACATGATTTATTTAAAATTCGGGGTTAGAAGATAGCCAAGTCCAGCTTTTTGACGAAGTGATAAAGAGTGCGTCTGTGACGGCCACCCTGAGTTCGATCCCCGCCACAGGCAATTGTTTATTTGGGCCGTTCAGAAAGCAATGGCAAACTACTGAACGTATTTATATTATCTATAAAATCGCTAAAGCCAAACATTGCTGATGGTTACGTCCTGAATAGGATACGCTACCAATTTAGATAGCCAAGATCCCCAAAGCACCTCTTCGTGGAGCACCCTGGAAACATATTTCTTCGTAACTTGTTCGACTAACGCTTTACGGAACGTGTTGGAGATGTTAGAAGCGAGATGGACAAGATCTGGTTGCAGTTAGACAACCAGTAGGCTATTTCAGACTCATATCACAAATCGTTCCGCACAGCATTGAAATCTGTTACACCACACATTTGAATATCAACGCCAGGCATGGTAAATTACATACTAAAGACATTATTAATACCACAGAGCTCACGAAATCGAGATTGATCAAGCGCTCCTGGTGACGCTTGTTAATCTTAATTTTTTCATGATCAGAAGTAAGTGTTTATCGAGGACGGTCATTGAATTCAAAGTCAAAGTTGTTTACTCTCAGAGCTATAGAAAGCGGAAACTGCACGTGGAAATTAATTCGGACATTATAAACTATAATATAATAGTCGTGTTTTGTCGGTCTCTCCGGAACTCTATAATTGAGACATTTACGTCACGGAACTCCCTACGACAACCACTCAAAACGATTGGTGTCGTAATATTTTTCACTTAATAAAAAAACAAATACGACTTGCTAAGAATGCTGATTTGTATCGGCGTCGAGCTAAGCTAGAATCACCAGCACACAGAGAAAATCGACAAGCTATGAATAGAGACAGCCTGGCACGGCAAGGAAACAACAACGACTTTGATACATAATACTGTGGACAGAGAGCTGTGGAGAGCCATGACCGCCTACGCCACCCGGCATGGCACCTGATGATGATGATGATGATGAATAGAGATTACCAACGACGTCACATACAGTATGAAACTGATTAGTAAACGCAGAGACGTTTACCTGCAGATGCCGAGGGTCACTCATTGTCACAAATGCGTCGAAGTCAAGCAATTTCAAGTGAAGTAGAAAATTTTGCCGAGGATCGTGTTGCTGCACAGAACTGGAATTTACAATATTATATGTAAATTTACTGGTGCTAAATATTTTTTAGCCATAGCAAGTTTATAAGTTGTTGTTGAAAGGAAAAGATCATGCTCACAAAGCCACAAGACATCCATGGTAATAAGCTGGAGTATCTCGAATTACAGCTCTTGATGCTCTCTGATAATACACACCCTAAATATACACATTTTCGCGAGAATATTCGCTCTTATAATAGCGTTCTTTCTCTCGTGTCAATCGGAGCAAACATTACAGATTGTCGCGGTCGAGATCCATATGTTTCAAAAGCTTATGGAGAAACATATCATCAAATTTCTCATATACAACATCATACATCAAGGTTTCACAGTTCGTTCAATTGTATGTTGTGGACAGAACTCAAGCATCAGAAGTTCGATAAGCACACGCAGCAAATGCAACATGTGAAAGATACATTCTTGTTAAAATCTATCGATGTTTTGGTAAACATAAGAGACTAGCACAATCGTATCAGTTAATGCGTGATATTGAAACAAGAGAGATTAAGAACGCTGCTCAAACTGGAAGAGAAATCCCAATAGTAAACATGGTCTTCAAAGGCGATAGTCAATATGTTCAATTTCACTATTATGTACCAACATCTGACGACGTTGTAATGGTTTTCATCAACGAAAACAGAGGGGCAGCCGCATTAGGCTGTATCGTAAGGAGACGGCATAAGCACGGTGATCAAAATATAATTTGAAATATTCAAAAATTTACCCCAAAAAATTAAAAATTTAGGGACGTCATTTTGAAGAATTACATCATACTTAAAAAATAATCTACCACACCCTCCTGTATGTATAGTATTTATCAAGCCCTTCTCCGCAATAGTTATATGTCATTATCTCACCTTAGCTAGTACGACAAACTATTTGTTGCTGAGTGTATACTTTGTGTCGCCAGATAATGAAATCCAAGGAAACGGAAGACATTTTTGAGTTTGGTACCCTCAAGCCTTTTGGACTTAACTCCGAACAATTGTTTAAATTTGTGTGTTGTATTGAGTAATAATTTGTTATCTCTGTTATCATATACCGTCCAATTTTCACCAAAACCTGCTTCCATAACTACATGTTTCCACATACATCATTGTCACCTTGAACTTTGTATTGTTTACATGTCAATATTGTATCTATCGCCTCTGTGTTATAACATTGTTTTTACTGTATTCATTGTTTTTCACTGTTTGATTTATATATTCTTGAGAAAGACCTAACTGTTCAAAAAATTGAAAATGTCTTGTGTATTGTAATTTGTATGTGTTCTTGTTTGCACATGATAAATCCTTAGACTTAATTATAGTCCGTCTGTTGTGTTCAAGGGAAACATCTAAGACCTGTGCTCTACTTAAGTACTACAAATATCCAAGAGAATTGCTTGTTCTATAATTATACACTAGTGAGAGTTCTTCTTCAAAGTTCATAAACTCCCGCTGGATTTCTCTTGTAGCAGGACAATGATCCTGCTAGATTTCCAACAGGATGGAGTCCAGAGAAAGGAAAATCGTTGTGTTTAAATCGGTTTTTTTTTAACATTTAAGGCTGAAGGAAATACCCGCAAATGTTATCGTCGCCTGGAGAAGTTTAGAAAGGTTGTTACAGGCTAGGGAAGTTCATCCGAATTAAAAGCGTGCCGAAATCAGATATGCTAGGTTAGATGGTACATATCAGTATCTTAACGTACTTCACTGTCCCCTGGCGGAAATCACGAACTTTATTGATTATTATCAAGGAGCGAATGTAAGCAAACAAACAACAAATAATATTATTGCATCCATTAATGAAGTTGCGTAGTTTAAATTCATTCCTCGTGTGTTGTTGTTCGTGTACATGAACCATATAATAGCAACAACTATTATTTTCGTTGTGTGTTGTTATTCTTATTCTTTGCTCCCTTTTTGGATCCGGACAATAGACTGGCTATATGTGTATATGTATGTGTATGTGTGTGTGATGGATAGTTTAGTTCATGTATATTTATGTGTGTTGAACAATGTATGCGCAAGTATATATGTGTGTGTTTGTGGTTTACAGAGTTGGTGCATACAATGTTATGTCTGTCTGAGGAATTGTCACTGAGCAGACGGATCTTATTATTTTGGCGCACGACTTAGCTTTTCCTGTGAGAAAATGGTATAAACTTGAAATATATAAATGGATTATACGTGGATTTTCGTGTGTTGTGTGTTTCCAGAGATTAACAAAACTGCATCAACCTGTTTCCTGTTATTTTCTTAAAGATATATTTTTGTACACACACACACACACACGCACGCACGCACACACTCAAACTCATACTAACACAAAGGACTCGCACACAGGAGCGCAAACACACACACCGTATTTATCTTTTTCTTCTTTCGTTCACTTGAAACATGTCTATATCTGTAATTTGGCCTCCTTAATAAAACTCGCTGTCTTTTGTAGTTCATACAGTGTCCCATAGAGCTTTGATTCCAGTGTTGTTTCCTCTGGCCAATATGTCTGCCTCAGCGTTTCATGCTCAGAACACTCTTGAAGTATATGTTTGGCACTCTGTGCTGCCTGTCCACACGTACACATGTCCGTGTTGCCAATCTTGAACTTTGTATACATGTGACTACGTAGTCGGTTGTGTCCTGTTCTGAGACGTAGAATTATAACTTGTTCTGATCTGTTCATAATGTGATAGTCATCTTGTGTTGGTGTTTGTGGCTTTCTTATTGACTTGATCATCTGTTTTTTCTGATGGTAGGTGATTGGTATATCTGGTTGGTCTTCGGCAGCACCTTCCTTAGCCAGTTTGTCTGATTTTTAATTTCCTGGTATTCCACAGTGAGAGGGTATCCACTGCATGGTTACCCTATATTGGTAAGACAATTCGCTAAGTAGTTTTTTTAAAGTCTGTTAGTTTTCCAGACTGGAGAGCTTGAAGCACTGACCTTGCATCTGTCAGGAATACCACAGGCTGTAGGTCAGAGTTGGAGTTCAGCAGTATTTCAGCTGCCACGCTAATTGCCTGGATTTCTGCATCATAATTATTGCAGATTTTCCTGTCGGTGTTCTGATTGTATCTCTAGGCTTGTGTGGATATTCTATATATACACCTGCACCTCCATTCCTCACAGCATTCTGTGCTGACCCATCTGTGTACACTCTGACCCATACATCTTGTGGATATTCCTCGTCCAGGAAACTGAGGGTGACTGTCATTCGCTGCACACTGTTCTGTTCGTCATCGCTTAATATTCCTTTCACCTGGGTCTGAATGTATATTGGCATTCCATGACTTTCACTCCACGAGGTTTGTTCTGGTACATACCATAAGGGGCTGTCAACTTCAGGTAGGTCTGTAAGTTGTCTACGGAGTCGTTTAGCTTGATGGATAAAGCTGCTCCTTTTCAGTCGCCCCATTGCTAGATTTTGGAATCTTTCCTTCATTGGATGACTTGGCATACACTGAAACTTTTCTGCTTGAATTAGTACTTTTGTCTCTCTGCGTTTGCCAAGTGTTTGCATTCTTCACATTTTCTGCATCTCTGCTATGGGTGTGAATTTCATTGCTCCCAACATTATTCTAAGTGCCTGGTTTTGCACTTTATCTAGATTTTGTAATGTGGTGTTTGATGCAGGACACAACGCAGCTGAACCATATTCCAGGTGTGGTCGTATGCCTTGCTGGTAAACTTTACTGAGTATATTTCCACTGGCTCCCCATGTGGTTCCACTTAGTTTTCTCAGGATAGCTAACTTCCTCCTGGCTTTCGTTGTTGCTTTGTTTATGTGCTGCTTCCATGTCAGCTTATCATCAAAAGTAAATCCGAGGTATGTTGGTTGTTTGTCTTCTTTCAAGAGCTCTCCATCTATCTTGATATGACCAGCTTTTTGTTTTGGTGAGAGGGTAAAGAGTGTAGTGCTGCACGTATCTGTGTTAATGCCGACGCACCATCTATTTGCCCATAAGGTTAGGGCATTGATAGCTCTTTGTATTTGTTTAGTGGCCACTGTTGCATGTTCTTCCGCGCACCAGATCACCAGGTCGTCAGCATACATTGCCACTTTGATCCCGTGTGGTAGTTCAGCAACTAGGTCGTTGATGTAAACCAAGAAAAGTGTGGGTGACAGGACTCCTCCCTGTTGAACTCCATGACGCAGTAGAACTTTCTTGCTCTTGCGACCATCTAATTGTACCCTGGCTCTTCTATTATGCAGGTATGATTTTACACATTTGTACATTCTTGAGCTAACCCTGCAATTTCGCAAATTCTTTAGGAGCCCTTCTTTCCAGACCGTATCAAATGCTTTCCTAAGGTCTATCCATGCTGCTAGTACCAGTTTCGTATCTTGGAAGGCATCCTCAATCTCTTGGGAGAGGTAGGTTGCCTGATCTTCAGTAGAGTAGCACTGTCTGAAATCTGCTTGCTGTGATACCAGAAGGTTTTCACTTTCAAGGTACCACTGCATCCTAAGATTGATAATGCGTTCCATTGTTTTACATAGACAGCTTGTGAGGCTGATGGGCCTGTAGTTGGAGACTGTGTTGCCATCTTTTCCTGATTTGAGGAGTGGTATCATTATTGCTTCTCTCCACGCCTGTGATTACCTGTGGACCAGCTTGTGTTAAATATCTGCAGTAGCTTTGCTCTTGCTGCAATTCCCAGATTTCTAATCATTTCATTGGACACTCCATCAGCTCCAGGGGACTTTTTCATTTTCAATTTGGATATTGCATGCTCCAGTTCTCTCATTGTGATTGGTGCCTCCATGACTTCAAGTATAGGTTCGCCTTGTCCAATGTTTGCTGGTTCTCTCGAACCTCCTATTGTTTTTCTGGACTGACTTTGACGTTATTGTCTTCTGCAAAGGAATCTGCAAAGTAATCAGCTGCATTTTTACTTGTTAAAATGTTTCTATCTTTATAAATTGTGATCCTGGTATTTCTCCCTGTAACTTCATCATTTAGTTGTTTTACAAGTTTCCATAATTTCCTAGTATCTCTTTCTAGGTTCAGCGACTCTGTTTTTTCTTTCCAGCTGCTCAGTCTGGCTTGTAACTTGGCTCTTTGAAATTTAGCCTTTGTTTGCTGATATTTGTTGTGATGTTCTTGGCTAGGTCTGTTCTCGGCCAGCTGTCTAGATGTTTCCATCTCATTTTGCAGCTTTTCCAGTTCATCATTCAAGTAGGGTTTGTAGTTTTTGAGTGCCCCCCCCTGGGTATGGTTTTACTAGCAGCATGTAGTATACATCTATTAAATTCACTCACTGCTCTATTGATGTCTTTGTCCAAGTTCATGTCCTTTGCTAGAACACTGGTTAAATGCTGGTACATTTTCCAGTCTGCCCTTTTATAGTTCCACCTAGTGAGCGTGCTGCTGTCCTTGGTAAATTCATTGTGGATTTCCAGAAATACTGGTCTGTGGTCACTACCTCCAAGCTGCTTTCCAACGACACATGTGATGTTCCATTCCAAGCCTGGTGAGTGGGATGCCAGGTCTGGTGTAGAGGTGGTGTGCGATGCTCTCGAGTAGAAGGTTGGTGAGTCTGCTGGCTGGTTAACAAGGATGAGACTATTTTCATCCTGCCAGCTCTCAAGTTCCTCACCTCTCTTGTCGATATGATCGTAGCCCCAGCTCTGAGAGTGGCTGTTGAAGTCACCACACACCATAAGTCTCTCTTTGTCTGGAATTGTATCTAGTGCCAATGGTTTATCATTTGGGCAGTAGTAGTTCAGGAGATGGAATTCTGCACTGTCTGTTTTAGGTGGAGCATCTGGTATCCTGCCCCTTCCATATACACTTCCAGCTGACATGCGCTGATATTGTTTTTAACAAGTGTCAGAATTTCACCCTTTCGCCTGTCCTTTCTGTCAGACCGGTAGCACTTGTAGCCTCTGATTTTGAAGGCTATGTCGCTGCTGAGGTGTGTTTCTTGGATACAGCATATATTAACTTGTTCTTCACTGAGGAGATTTTCAAGTTCCAATTCTTTGCTGTATCCATCTCTTTTACTGTTGACACCCTCAGCATTCCAGTGCATTATTTTTATTGGTCGTTTGTTTGTTTGGCCAGTAGCTCTATTCCCTTGCCTCCTGGCTCCTCGGGGCAATTGAGAAGGACTTCCAGTAACTGAGGTTGGGCCTTTTCGATGTATAGGGCCCGGCACCGTCCCTGCCTGAACGTCCGCCACAGGGCAGGCACCATAACTATTTATAAATACAGACATGTTTCCATTGTGTTTTGTGCGTGGCATCCTGATTATCTGTGCGCCTTTTGGCTGGATGTCTCCGTCTTCAGCACTCTGCTTACTTGGGCAGGACTATGGTCCTGCTCGAATGGGACTGCCCGACCAGTCTTAGTTTCCAGCCCCTGATGGCTGAACTAAGCCCCATCACCTCTGCACGGTGCTGGTCTCGATGGGGACACACCGTATAAACCTCTTGGACAGAACGAGTTAACTTAAACGAAATCCAAATTTCTATGTACAAAAGTACATCTTTATCATTGCTTGTTAAAAATTCAGTTCGTTTATCGCCAGTTATCAAGCACATACAATAGCTTTGTGATTAATTTCCACACTCGATACCAACACTACGTATATGTAGATTAGGGTGGAGGCTATTTAAAGGCAAAAAGTCCTTTATACAGCGCAGCCATATACGTTTTAGACTAGTGAAGTTATCGCTTATAGAGGGTAAGTTTCATCTGTAACAACAGTGATCTATCTGTCTGTCTGTCTGTCTGTCTGTCTTTCTGTCTGTCTGTCTTTCTGTCTGTCTGTCTCTCTATCTGTCTATCTGTCTATCTGTCTGTCTGCCTGCCTGCCTGACTGTCTGCCTGACTGCCTGCCTGTCTGTCTGTCTGTCTGTCTGTCTGTCTGTCTGTCTGTCTGTCTGTCTGTCTGTCTATCTATCTATCTATCTATCTATCTATCTATCTATCCATCCATCCATCCATCCATCCATCCATCCATCCATCCATCCATCCATCCATCCATCCATCCATCCATCCATCCATCCATCTATCCATCCATCCTTGTCTGTCTGTCTGTCTGCATGCCTGCCTGCCTGCCTATCAATTTATCTATACACCGTTACTCTTGTTTGCCTTGTTGTTACCTTTTGATTTCTTCCAATAATTGTATTGTTTTTGGTTATCTGTCTAATGTTATTGTTTCTAATTTTATCTCTTAAACTCCTAGTATTCTTCCTCGACATGTCATTTCTGCTGTCACTATTTTTCTTTTGCCTTGAGCTGCCATTGTCCAGTTTGGGCACTGTTAGAACAGTGATAGAATAATAATAGTTTTATATAATGCAACTATGTTTACATTTTTGCTCTTGAAAATACGTGCCATCCGACCTAGGATTTGGTATTTTTAGTTTCATCTATTGTGTATCTCTTTAGTGTGTTTCCCCTTCACTCGATATAATGCTTCCTAAGTAAGTGAACTCCTTTACCTGTTTAAGGTATTTATTATCGATTGAGATAGTGATATTAAGTGATGTTCATTGCTGAAAGCAACATGATGTCCCGTGTAATATCATAATTTAGGTTTTTCTGCTATCTTGATTATTCAGTCGCTGTTAACCCCAAGAATCGTTTGCTACTTTGTTTTCCGAGACTATTATATAATGTTTTGAGACTAACGGAAATTGAATCAGTCTGTTCTAACATTAATAATAATAAAAAATAAAAAAAACTATGTTTTCTGCGGGTGTCCAACGGGACGATTATCATAGAAACATTAAAACCAGCAAAAATGTAAATAAAAGGACTTTATCTCCTGAACATTTGTTGAGTATCTTTACTTCTGGTGTCACTGTTCGAAAATACTAATACTAATACGTACATAGATACATAGATACATACATACATACATACATACATACATACATATACATAGAATGTGTAGTCTTACTACACTTTTTACGGAGTCATCATCATCATCATCAGGTGCCATGCCGACTGGCGTAGGCGGTCATGGCTCCCCACAGCTCTCTGTCCACAGTATTATGTCTCAATGACGTTGTTGTTTCCTTGCCGTGCCAGGTTGTCAAACTGTCTAATATATTCTCACGTTGTCGCCCTTTGTCTCTATTGCCTTCAATTTTGCCTGTTGTGACTATGTTCTCTAAACCTGCTTGTCTCATGAAGTGGCTAAAAAAAAAAAGAAGATTGCCTTTTTCTTATATTGTTGATTAAGGTCCGTTTCACATTTGACTCTTTCAACACCTCTACATTAGTTTTTCTGGCAGTTCATGGTATTCTCAGCATTCTTCTGTAGAACCACATCTCTGTTGCCTCTACTTTCCCACTTTCCAGTTTGTTTATTGTCCAAGACCCGAACTCATATGTTAGTATAGGGGTTATATAGCACTGCAGATCTCTCTCACTTCTAATGACAAGGTCATGTTGCACAGTATATTTTTCATTTTTCTGAATATTGTTTGTGCCTGTCCTATTCTGCATCTTATTTCTGTAGAACGTCTTCCATCTGCTGTAATCATTGTACCTAACTATTTGAATTGGTGGACCTGTTTTAATACTATATCATTCACGTTTTGTATGGACTAAACATTTGAAAAACACGAACATGACGTCATCACAAAATGTGCTCCACAGTCCACCATGAAAAGCAATATTCAGTGAGTGGCTCTCGTATGCTGGAGTAATTCATTACACGTAAAACAGAATGGAGTTATCAACGGAAGAAAGCAGAAGGAAAGTCAATTATCGATTTAACATTTTTTTGGAAAGATAACATTTCCATTTGCTATAATGGAAATTGCATTGGTACTTTCCAGCTTCCCAAAAACAGCGCTGGGCCATAGCTGTAACTATATTACTATATTAATGACTTTTTTGTACACTCTTCTAGATTCTTGATTAGAAATTGGCTTCACTGCACGCGGGGCATTCCCATACGTGCTACGCCCTCCGTACCAGCAGCCATTCCGGTGTATGTAGAATGTCTCGGTCAGGTGTTGATTGTGTGATCTTCGGGACTTTCCAAAAAATATACTTTTTCTTCATTACTATACTTTTAATTTTCTTGTACATTGTCTGGTGAAGTCATGTGAAGTTTTTCAAATTTGTTGTACTTACACAGTGTTGTGAGAATTTACTCTCTCTCTCTCTCTCTATATATATATATATATATATGCATGTGCGCGTGTGTGCATGTGCGCGTGTGTGCATGTGCGCGCGTGCGTGCGTGTGTGTGTGTGGGGGGGGCGGGAGGCGGGTTTCTGTTTAAAAAAAATATTGTAGTTTGTTCATGCATTTGTAAGTTATTTAGCGTTGTCTTTTACTGAATGCGGTAACTCTTATTTAGTCTTTTGTGACATTTATAGCAAGTTACAGAGATGCGCATGTTTGCTCCTCTTTGAGGAGTTCTTAGATCGACGTTTTATTTATATTGTCAGCAATGTGATCTGGTTTCTGTTCTATGCACCGTATTCGGTGAAGGAACATAGATAGATAGAATGATATCTGGTAGAGTCAAAAAACATTGTATCGATACTACTAATGTATATTGTATCGATGCTCTATAGACATAACGTATAGCTTTAGGTTTAATGTATCGATCTAAAATACCTAAATCGATATTACTAAATATTATTTAGGTATAGTGTATCGATACTCTTTAGGTATATGGTATCTGTGCAAATATTATTTTCAGTGTACATAAATGCGACGTGTATAAGGTGGATTTTAGGTGGATATCATTTAGTCAACCCAACTAATATGCTACTATAAAACCTAGATACTAAAATATACCGCGATAAACCTCCATGTTCTGACTATTTCCCCGAACAGTCATCTTATTCCAGGTTTATACTTCTAAAAATAAAAAAAATTAGTCTAGTTGCTCTGAGTGTAGTTTGTGTCTCAGCCAATGAAAATCACAGAAAGTGTCAGATCAACAAAGATAGGTGACGTTTTGTCAGATCTGCGTTCAGGGCTAATCTAGAGAAGAGTTTGGTGTACTCAAAGCTCATACATTTTCCAACTATATTCGTTAAAATATTGGTTAAGGACGGTACTTGACAACGTGACTGTTTATGTAAGTCGTAATATGACCTTATATACGAGGCGTGTTCAAATGAAAACGGGACTTGTGGATTTATTTAAAAAGTATCATACGCAATTTAATATTTTCAACGGAATTGAACAAAGCAACCACTTGTGAATAAGAATGCACCTGGGTTCATCAGAAAAAATCTCCGTATGCATTTAGGCAAGCATCCCACTGTTTAGGTAGACGTCGAATGCCGTCCGAGAAAAAGTTGCGTGGCTGTTCTCTGAACCATGTGGTCACCGCTGTCTTCACGTCTGCGTCGCTGTTGAATCGCTGTCCCTTTAGTGCTTTCTTCAACGGTCCGAACAAATGGAAATCACACGGGGATAAATCGGGACTATAGGCTGGGTGATGAAGAACTTCCCAATTCCTCTTTGCCAATGTTTCCTGCACAATTTTTGCGACGTGCGGACGAGCGTTATCGTGGAGAAGAATCACACCTTGAGAAAGTCTGCCTGGTCGCTTAGCCTTGATGGCCTTATGTAGCTTGTCTAAAGTGTCTTTATAATGGGCGGCATTGATGTTGACACCAGGTTCCTTAAAATCAGTCAACAAAAGCCCTTCATGGTCAAAAAATGCAGTCACCATAACCTTCCCAGCAGAAACCTCCGTCTATAAACATACGCACCCACTCCATCACTCTGGTCCTCGACAAACATTTGTCACCATATGCTGCCTTCATTCTCCGATGAATGTCTACTGCTTGACATCCTTCAAATGAAAGAAACTGGATCACAGCACGCTGATTCACTTTGGACGGGTTCGGAATCACACCCGCCATAGTGTTAACAGTCTTCTGCAGCACATATGCATGCTGGGAAGATGAACACGTGACCGTATGTAAATTATTGGATACTCATTACTAGTGCAAAATATCATCAATATCAGTGCGCTCTATCCCGATGACCGTTTATATACGTTATTCAGATGATACAGTCCTCTTAGCAGAAAGTGAATAGTAGCTAAAGAAATTTCATATATCAAGTCGATGTTTCAAGTAAATAATGTGGACTAGATACACATACAAAAACCACGATAACTCGCAAAATCGAAGAGGAACAAGCGTTAAAAAATGCATGGATATATATATATATATATATATATATATATTACAATAAGCAGACCCTTACCGATATTTTTTAAGACTTAATCACAGATGATAGTAGATGTGAAACACAAGTTAAAGGGAGAATAAGAATGGCTAATTTAAATGACATGAGCAGAATAATAACATCTAAATAAATCAAAAATACGCTAAAAAAGAGAATTAGGAAGTGCTACATTTATTCTACAGTAAGGTGTGTCTATAAAGTAATATAACAACAGGCGGCAAGAGCAGCAAAGAAATACACATTAGATGTAGTAAAGCATACCAAGCCCTAGGGCAAATTACACCAATCTTCAGAAACAAAAATGTAGATTTAAACACCAAAATAACACTATTCAAAATGATTATTACGCCAACGCTGTGCTACAAATGCCAAACATGGACAACGACGGCACAAGACAAACGTAAACGTATGACAGCTGAAATGGCATGCTTACTCAGAAACCTAGGAATATCGCTAAAAGATAGAGTGAGGGATGAGGACATTAGACAAAAAACAGGCACCTACCCAATCTTGGAATATATTAAGAGACAACAGATCAAATGGTTTGCACACATCACCAGACTACCACCAGACAGCATACCACAGCAAGTTATGCTAGATAAATACAATGAAGGCAGACCTAGAGGCCGACCACGAAAACGATGACCACCGAGTGGAATAAAAGAGACGACAAATTCCACAATATACTCAGCGCACAAACGGGCTGTCTCCAGAAAACTCTTCTACCCTGGCGCTGAAAGGAAACAAAGGGTTTAGCAAATAGATAGATTGTGTGTCTCAGAAACATGAATATTGTATACACAACTAGAATACATAATTGATGCAGTGAGATGGGGATATATAGAAGGATAGAGAGAAATCTTTGGAAAGAGAAGAATAAAAAGAGAGTCTGACAACACTTCGTATGAACAAACATTATTAAAAGGATTACAATCAAACAAATAAAT
>CM067322.1:79581694-79616694 GCA_034231615.1 Meghimatium bilineatum
CTGAAACCAAGCTAGGCAGTAGTATCAGTTTCACTGATGGAGGTTCACAGAAAGTCACTCAGTTCATCAGCAAGGTTCTTCTGGATAATCTGATACCTGGACAAGTTTACAGTTAGGTTTTCTTTGTTTTTATGTGTTTCGTAGAATGTTAATGTGGTTGTTTGCTCATGAAATAAGATGCGTAAAACATATTTTCTGCCTGATCTTTAGCACTTACAATAAATAATGATGAGTGTGCGCAAAAATATTATCCGTGTTTTGCTTATTGAGAACATTATTTTATTAATTTTTCTGTTAGGAAGCCTACGAAAAATGTAAACAGCTTCAGGTCAATGAAAGAATGACTTTTTTAAAAACATATATATCTGGACGTTTTCTTTCCTCGTTCAGTCTAAACAGAAGATTGTGTGTAGTTGATGGCTGGACGTCATACATATTCCGCATATGGCATGAATTTTCAGGATTGAACATTGCCGATCTTAGCATAAGTTTTGAAGTCTGAACATTGGTGTCCATAGCTTAAGTTTTCTGGGATGAACATTGGTGACCCTGACGTCTGTTTTGAGGGTTGACTGAACATAGGTTACCTTGATATCAGTTTTCAGTGTTGGACATTTGTGACCTTGACAGCAGTTTTGAGATCTGAACATTGGTGACCCTATCATAAGTTTTGATGGCTGAAAATTGGTGACCCTAGCAGGTTTACTGAGCTGAACATTGGTGATATAACATAAGTGTTGTGGGCTGAAAATTGGTGTCCATAACATAAGTTTTCTGAGCTGAACATTGGTGACACAAACATAAATTTTGTGGGCTGAACATGGTGACCATAACATAAGTTTTCTGAGCTGAACATTGGTGACACAAACATAAATTTTGTGGGCTTAACATTGGTGACCATAACATGAGTTTTGTGGGCTGAACATTGTGAGCCTAACATAAGTTCTGAGGGCTGAACATTGGTGACTCTAACATAAGTTTTCAGGGCTGAACATTGGTATGGTGAGCCTAGCATAAGTTCTGAGGGCTGAACATTGGTGACTCTAACATAAGTTTTGAGGGCTGAACATTGGTGACTCTAACATAAGTTTTCAGGGCTGAACATTGGTGACTCTAACATAAGTTTTGAGGGCTGAACATTAGTGAGCCTAGCATAGGTTTTGAGGGCTGAACATTGGTGACCCTAACATAAGTTTTGAGGGCTGATCCTTGGTGAGACTATCATAAGTTTTGTGGGCTGAACATTGGTGACTCTAACATAAGTTTTGAGGGCTGAACATTGGTGAGCCTAGCATAAGGTTTGAGGGCTGATCATTGGTGACACTATCATAAGTTTTGTGGGCTGAACATTGGTGACTCTAACATAAGTTTTAAGGGCTGAACATTGGTGAGACTAGCATAAGTTTTGAGGGCTGAACATTGGTGACTCTAACATAAGTTTTGAGGGCTGAACATTGGTGACTCTAACATAGGTTTTGAGGGCTGAACATTAGTGAGCCTTACATAAGTTTTGAGGGCTGAACTTTGGTGAGCCTAGCATAAGTTTTGAGGGCTGAACATTGGTGACTCTAACATAAGTTTTGAGGGCTGAACATTGGTGACACTAACATAAGTTTTGAGGGCTGAACATTGGTGACTCTAACATAAGTTTTGAGGGCTGAACATTGGTGACACTAACATAAGTTTTGAGGGCTGAACATTGGTGACTCTAACATAAGTTTTGAGGGCTGAACATTGGTGACTCTAACATAGGTTTTGAGGGCTGAACATTAGTGAGCCTTACATAAGTTTTGAGGGCTGAACTTTGGTGAGCCTAGCATAAGTTTTGAGGGCTGAACTTTGGTGAGCCTAGCATAAGTTTTGAGGGCTGAACATTGGTGAGCCTAGCATAAGTTTTGAGGGCTGAACATTGGTGACTCTAACATAAGTTTTGAGGGCTGAACATTGGTGACTCTAACATAAGTTTTGAGGGCTGAACATTGGTGAGCCTAGCATAAGGTTTGAGGGCTGAACATTGGTGAGACTAGCATAAGTTTTGAGGGCTGAACATTGGTGACCCTAACATAAGTTTTGAGGGCTGAACATTGGTGACTCGAACATAGGTTTTGAGGGCTGAACATTGGTGACTCTAACATAGGTTTTGAGGGCTGAACATTAGTGAGCCTTACATAAGTTTTGAGGGCTGAACTTTGGTGAGCCTAGCATAAGTTTTGAGGGCTGAACATTGGTGATTCTAACATGAGTTTTGAGGGCTGAACATTGAAAAGCCTAATAACATTGTTTTTAAATTTTGCAAATGGATGCATTGATATCAGATGTTACGTTTGTATATTGGTGAATCTGTATGCCTTTACTGTTTTTAATTCTTAGCTGCTTAATCTGACTGCAGTAACGTTGAAATTATCATGGTCGCCACTTGGATGTGGTGTATGGTCTTAGTAAACTCTGGTTTACTGTTTCTGATGGTTGTCACTGTGTATTAGTAATTCACCTGGACATGTTTAACACCAGCAGATACATTTAACAATTACATAATACTGAATCAGCCTACATCAGACTATATTAAAAAGTATCTTGAGATTCTACCGTGACAATATTTAACGACTGAATAGTTTGCAGAAGGGATGTGTAGAGGGAATCAACAACATAACATTTCTGTTGTACTCGGTACACATATTATATACGTATACATGGACCATGATCACAATCACACGAAAGAATACATTTTTGTAGACTTATTAATAAAAAAGGCAAAATAGTTGTTGCTCTATAAATGCTATTTTAGGATTATATCAGATATAGCCTGTACTAATCTTTTTAAGGACAAAAATCAAATTATTCATCTGCATGTATAGACAAGGTAGCAAAACAATATAAAAGCTGGACTTTAAAATTACAGTAGAAAGTAATATAACAATTACACAAAACAATCAACACTATGTTTGGTATTTATTTCTACTTTGTATTTTATCCCACAGCTTATATTGTGGGTAACGAGTATGAATTATCAGACGAACATGTATTTCGAGCCATGCCAGCAGGGCAGAACTGGAGCCCTCGTCTTGCTGTATATGGTGACTTGGGAAATACTAATGCTCAGTCTCTGTCCAGGTTGGAGAATGACACGTATTATGGGATGTACGATGCTATTCTGCATGTTGGTAAGTTTTGTGTGTAAGTTAGACATGTTATTTTCCAATTGGGAATATATAAAATTGGGTTAAATGACGATAGGGAAATTTTTCTTCCTCAGAGGCCAGATAAATGGAACACCTTATATAGAAGAAAACAACAGCCCCCAAAACACATGCATATATCACACAATGCAATTGGGCCAAAGTTCACGAGCACTCACAGCTGGATCAGTAACTAATCAACCAACAGCCGTTTACTGTATATTCAGAAATTGGGAGACACAATAATACGAAATAATCACTTCAAATATTTTTGTTATTACCTCAGTGAATAACGAAAATCGTGTACTGGCTTCATAAAACATAACTGTGTTTATAGAAAAATCAGGAAATCCACACCATTGCAGTAAAATTTATGTTACCGGTCATTCACAAAGTTTTAAGAACCAGTACAAATCGGCCGCTGACAGTAGTCAAGCAAAGAAAATAATTTACAACATGTGAAATGAAATGCATGAGAAAAGCCGCAAGAGTGATCAAACTAGACAAAATGAGAAATGATAAAATCGGGAGAAGAATCGGTATAAGACCATATAGGATACACCAAGAAACAACAAATAACATGGTTTAATAACACACCTTGTCAGAATGAACCATAACCGACTACCAACAAGAACTATAAGATTAAAAAGATCCTGACACAAGGCCAGAGGAAGAAATAGAACAAAGAGGATAGATAACATGAAGACAACACTGAACAAATACGGATTCATCGCAGCCAAGGCGAAACATCTGGTCATGAATAGACAAATATAGATCCAGCCACCACCTCTACGCTTCACGGCAATGTGGATATTCTGACCATCATCCACCTGGAGACAGACAATAGACAAAACCCGTATTAAAAACATTCCTCTGAATAATAACAGTACAGAAGCGTATTGATGAGATTTTGAAGAATGTAGAAAAGCAAACTTTGTTTCAAATTGAAAATATAGAATTTAGCTTGACTTGTTGGATGAGTATAACCTCCTTGGAAATTAACTCTTGTTTCTGGCATATGTCTGCTTTGTTAAGGATGGTAAAATTCATCAAGAAATGCTTTTTTTGCAAGAACAATTGAAACAGATGCCACATGAGAATGTGCAAAAGTAAAATCATTAATTGAGATTCACAAATAATGATGATAAAATAATCCTTTTAGTTGTGACCAGGTAATTTATTTAAATTAAACAATTATAGCACAAGTTAAGATGATAGAAACTGTCGTGAACAGGCGAGTTGTCATCTCCAAGACTCTAAATATGCGATATTGGACGAAGCAAGTACCATGTGTTGTGTACATTGTCTGTGGTAGACACAGCGGTGGGGACAGAGCTTAGTGTATGCTGTGCTACACTCGTGACAATAATACACTGTAGCCACAAATAAAACAATGTTTATGTCCGATAACAAGCTTGAAGTCATCTTCCACAAAATACCGACATAAAGCCTAAATGTCTCAGTATCTAAATTGTGCGTAGAAGCTATAATTCAGATTAGGTGTTCACGATATCAGTGAACAAAATATCAGCTAAGTGGACGACCCAACCTTAGACAAACTCATCTTTCGTGCGTTTTCTAATATAGAAACACGCTCACAGATGAAGAAGGGCTCAGTATTCTAGATCATTGATGGAAATGATCCATCTCATTACACGAGACAAGTTCCCTGGTGGAGAAACACCTCATACGAGATAGATATAGTCGACCCACGTCCAACTATATGCTTACTATTTCTTGGAAACGGCAATTGGTCTGCAAAATCCAAGTGAACAGTGGGTGATAAGCCGATGGAGTAGGGCTGATACACTTCCCTAGCCTCGCGACACATAGGAAGGGTGTCTTAGACTTGGGAATTCCACTCGTCTAAGACATGCCAAAATAGAATGTGCTAGGCCTGTGAGGCGCCGTTTAGACGGTAACACAATATACTCCATGCTCACCGGCGGAAATCATACGCAAATTTCATGTTAGTTTGAGTGCGATAGCAGAATTAAAAAAAACTTGTAATGAATTCTGGTTCATGAATACTAATACATTTCTGTGAATAATTTTCTTTTAGGTGACTTCGCTTATGATATGAAAGATGTAAGTATATCAATAAAATATTTATTCAGATACAGGGAGATCTGAGGGAAGTAAAATATATATTTAGATGCAGATGTTAAGGAAGTAAAATATATATTTAGATACAGATGTGAAGTAAAATATATATTTATATACAGATGTAAAGGAAGTAAAATAACTATATACATATTGGAGATGTGAGAGAATTAAGATAATTATGTAGAGATATGAATTGTGAAAATAGTGGGAGTTGTAGAAAAACAGAGAGATAGAAAGACAGAGAGAGAGAGAGAGAGAGAAGTAAAATAGAATGACACATTATCATCACTAATTACCATCCCCACAACAAAGGTTGGATGCAGCGGACCTCAAACATCATCTACCTCTTACTTTGGTAGTGTACTCTGCTAGACTGTAGTTTGTCCATCTTGTGATATTTCCCTCCCTCCTGTATCTGCGCCTGCTTCTTGCTTGCATTCCCTCAACTACACCCTCAAGTAATGTCTTCAACAATGTATATCTTTTCATATGTCTAAAATACATTACTTGATTTTTATTTTCTTTTAATGGTACATAGGTACAGTTAACAGAAGACTATAATTACTTTCCAATATTTCGGAAGGTCACTGTTAAGTGTTTCCTGAACTGCGACCGTCGCTATTCTTAATACCATACTTCACTATGTTGTTCGTCCATCACAAGTAATGATGACCATTTGTTACATCCACTTTTGAAAATCCAATTTTAGTTATGTCCTTGATTATGAGTTCGTAGATGGCTAATCAGCCCTATTCGAGCAGTAAATGTCCTTTCGGACATGGAATGACGACTGTAGACGGTTCTTGGTCTATCCATGACTTTCTAGCTACTCTCCGCTGTTGAGCTGCTGCATTTCTCTTCTTTTCCCAAGATGATGCGCTCTTTTTTTTATTTTAGAACTCCATGAAGATCTTTTTTGTGCAAGTTCTTCCCATGTTTCTTGGTCTATTTCAAAGGCTTTCAGTGAGTTCTTTAACAAGTCCTTGTAGCGCTTCCTTTGGCCACCTTGAGATTGTATACCCTTCTCTAGCTCACCATAGAGAAGTATCTTTGGCAGACGATGGTCTTGCATACGCCCCCAAATGACCTGCCCAACGAATCTGTGTCTGCATCAGGATCGTGTCAATGCTGAGGATACCAGCTCTATCAAGAACAGTGGTATCTGGAATCTTGTCTTGCCATCTGATGTTGATATATTTTCTGAGACAATTTGTATGAAAATGATTGAGTTTTTCACATGACGTCTATACACAGTCCATGTTTCACTAGCGTATAACAGCACTGGAAGTACCACTGCTCTGTAAACTTTCAGCTTAGTATGTAGGTTAATGCCATTTCTACGCCAAACATTTGCGTACAATCTGCCGAAATTACTGCTTGCTTTGGCGATCCTTGTATACACTTCATCATGAACGTTGGCATTTTGTGATAATGTACTGCCTAGATATGTGAATCTATTCACAACTTTCAGTGCTACACCATTTACCTTTATGCAGGGATCGAGATAGCTTTATCCTCTACACTATATAGCCAAGCTAAAATCTGTCCGTTCCTGAAGGGCCTATCTCCGCAAAGGATAAAGGTTCCAGTGTAGTGTGACAACAGTAAATAGGAAGTAGGTGACTGGAGTAACACAGGGCAAATATCAAGATAAACAAAAATAGGTAGATGTATTACCAAAATTAAGCATAAAACAATCTAACAACGAGATACAGAGACAGACGATGTTTCCACTAAAAAGCCTTCATCAGAATAAACAAAAGACTACACATAAAAAAGAATCTTATATGGAGACAAACACATGGTTATGGTAGGAAGGAGAAGAGGACCATAGCGAATAGATAATGGAGGAAGCACAGATGGAGCAGCATGACAGTGAAGAAAATGGTATAGGGAGAAGAAAGTGGTGTTTAAGGAGGAGAAAGTGCACAGAAGAAAGTGGGAAGTGAAAAAAGGATAAGATATAATAGTAAATCAAATGAGATAAATTAAAATAAGTACTTACTTCAAAAGTGGCAACAGGAAATGGGTATTACCGATATATGATATAATATTGGGGAAGAGCAGAAGAAGATGATGAGAGAGGGAGAGAGAGAGAGAGAGAGAGAGAAAGAGGCCAATGCGGCAAGAACAGATCAGAAGGAGGGAGAATGGAAAATAAAGAGCAGAGAAGAGAGACGAGAAATAGCAGATAATAGTGGCTTATCTCATTTCTGGAGATGTTGCCCACTTTGATAATCACTGCGTTATATCATTAATTAATTTGATATCTAGAACATTTAGATAGTGTAACAAGGAAGTTCAGTCTGTCTAGTATCTATTACATATACTCGCTTTGTTACATAAAAAAACCAATAGAAATATCAGCAATTATTATGTATTACATGAGTGTATTTATGAAATAGTTAAGATAAACATAAATGTGTGTTAACAATAACTAGATAATCTTATGTAAGAAAATAAGATATGCTAGTTTAACTATTATCTATTATCTAATGTCTATCCCTAGGTGGATGATGGTCATAATATTTACACTTGCCGTTAAGCGTATGTATGGTGACTGGTGATCTTTAGGTATCTATTCAAGGCCAGGTGTGTCGCCTTGGCTGCATTGAATGTACATTTGTTCTGTGTTGACTTCATGATATGTATCCATCTTGTTCTAGGTCTTTCTCTGGCCTTGTATCCGGATCTTCTTATGTTATATGTTCTTGGTGGTAGTTGGTTATGGTTCATTCACATATGGTGTCTAAACCATTTTATTTGTTGTTTCTCGATAAATTCTGTGCATGGTCTTATACCAATTCTTCTGATTTCATCATTTCTCATTTTATCTAGTGTGTCTACGTTTGCCGCTTTTCTCAGGCATTTAATCTCACATGTTGTAAATTTTTTCTGCTGTCAGTGCCCATGTCTGATATTAATAGCATTGATAGATTAACTACAGAAAATAATACACATACACAAACATGCATACACACAAGCACGCACTTGATCAACAACATATGGTTAAAGATATAGATAACGAAAGATTTATGCATTACTTAATTACAAATGTGCACACAAAACAAGAAAAACAAATTCATCAAAGATAAAACAATTCATATTTAGCACACCACATATGCAATGCTGATAAAAATTACGAATTATAATGCAAAACAATTATATATGAATAATATATAGGATATCATTCATTTTGTTTGGCTATCAGTGCTATTTTTACTGTAGTTGCTATCAGTACTGTTTTTCTTGTTGTTATCAGTTCTATTGTTATTGCTACTGCTAATAGCGTTATTTTGTTGTTGTTATTGGTACTGCTTTTGTTGTTGCTGTATAAATGCTGTTTGTGTTGTTTTTATCAGTACTGTTTTGTAGTTTTGTTATCAGTGCTGTCTTTGTTGTTATTATTGCTGTTTTCACTGCTATTGTTGTTGTTTTTATTATCAGAACTATTGTTTCTTTTGCTGAAACTTGTATCAGTGCTATTTTACTGTTGATATTATCGCTGATTCTGTTGCTTTTATGGTTGCTCATTATAATGTTACTCTTCTCGTAGCTCCAAGGTGCTGTAGGTGATGAGTTTATGAGGCAGATAGAACCACTAGCTTCACGCCTACCATACATGACATGCCCAGGGAACCACGAAGAAGCATAGTAAGTATTCTATTCATGGTGTGGAATGATCTCAGTTTGTGCACATACTTGTGATCCATTGACACATAATACATGTATACCACACGTTTATTAGATATTGTGTTAGCACTGTTTTACTGTACAAGTTCAGGAGCTACCACAGAGAAACAACTACTAAACTGAAAACAAGCGATAGAATAAGGAAAACAATAATATACACAATCTTGAAACGGTCGTTTGTTCACAGTTGAACTGAATAACTCTTTTTGTCATTAAGTCCATAATAATGTGGATCCACAACGTAAACTAAGAGTATATCACAAGAAACACGTATATCATGATAAATACAGACACTTATTTTCTTATGTGTTCTAATATTTAGTGGAAAGAAATATGCTTTTACGACAATCTACCTTATTATTGTATGTCGTTCTCTGACAATTGTCGACAATGTCGCAAACATACATCTCAACATCTTATTACTCGTTATACATGTTGTCAAAGTTATTCACACACATCAACACACACAACAAACATACACACAACAAACATACACACATCAATACACATAACAAACATACACACATCAACACACACAACAAACATACACACATCAACACACACAACAAACATACACACATCAACACACACAACAAATATACACACATCAACACACACAACAAAGATACACACATCAACACACACAACAAACATACACACATCAACACACACAACAAACATACACACATCAACACACACAACAAACATACACACATCAACTCACACAACAAACATACACACATCAACACACACAACAAACATACACACATCAACAGACACAACAAACATACACACATCAACACACACAACAAACATACACAGATACATCTTGCTGGTTTATTTGGACACTTATTTGTATCTGTTTTCACTTAGATTTTTCTCCTTCTCTAGCCATATATTGCAATGTCTCTTCCAATGTTATAATGAACAAATGATTTTTTAAATCCCTTTCATATAATTTAATTATACCCACAAAGTCTGCAGCTGTTTAATTTACAGCGTTCTTATCAGTACATCATACTCAATATGTCCCCAATAGGTACACGTGAACATTGGAATCACATGACGTTTTTCTAATCACTGGTAACGAACCAGAAAGTACACACGAACTGATTTTAAAAAAAATAGAAAATGACTTGATCAAGAAAACAGCATAGCACAAAACAGGCAACGTACGGAATTGACAACGATAAGATCAATATACAGGAAAAATATACATCAGAAAAGTTCACATGGGAGGTAGAGATTGTAGATGTAAACTTGATGGTGGGGTGAACATTGTTTATGTATCGTATGAAATCATGCAAATTATCCTCGGACATATCTGTGATATCGATACTAAAAAAAACCCAATGGGAAAGTCCAGTCAAAGGATTTCCATTGTAAAGTAAAAGTGAAGTAACCCATACCATTTATTAATACCATAAGGGTGTAAGATGTTAGCGATCTCACATTTCAGAGGCTCTAAAAATGAGGGCGGTAGCCATCTCATCACCCTCGCAGTCTTTATTTCCTAGATTAATCTGGTACCGGTTAAGGCTGGATCAACCCGGAAACCGTTGCGAAATGAAAACATTTCCGTTTCAGCTGGCGAATGAACCCAGGATCACTCATATGCGAAGCCAGTGCGTTAACCACTGATACCTGTTGCCCAAGTTAGCCCACAAGCAGTTAGATATAGATACACATCATCTCGCCCGTGTTTTGCCGGGGTCCAAAAGGGGAGCAAAGAATAGCAACACTGTTTACCTTTCACACATTTCGTAAAAGGCGACTAAGGAGGTTATGTGATGGAGGTGGCTGTCCCATCCCATATAGGGTAAGTGACCCAAAGCCATACTGAAGTCAGATGTGTCAGTTCAAAAGGCGCAGATATCGCAGCAATTCTATATACCATGGCACAACGCATTCCGTTCTCTGGACTACATCCTGCTAATCTGCAGGAGTTTGAGAACAAACGCAGAAGAAGAAGAAGAGAGAACTTCATCTTGGTACTTTAGCGAGATTACTTATTTGGTTGAAAAAGTAACAATGGAACTCAAGTCAAGAGGGATAAGAGTGAAAGTGGACACATGAATAAGGGAGCTTCTTATGGAAGAACTGTTAAGGAGACCATCACAGTAAATTTTGGAAGTGCACAGGGAGCAGACATGAAGAAGAAATGTGTGAGAGGAAGACAGCGACATAGAGGAGAAGTATGCAAGGCATGGAAGATATTGTTAGTGTCATCCTCCAATGTAACGGGTTTCTCCACTAATGATCGGAAAACACCATGAATTAAGTTAAAGATGCCTTTAGTATGACAGGAACAAGCGGAGGAAAGAGGTCTGCAAGGATTGAGACATTTTTTTTAGATTTTGAATAATCATGTAGAATGCATGTTTCCCAAATTACTGTCGAAGAGACTAAGCGCGGCTTTTACTGAGAGTATGGGTTATAGAGATATCGATAATGAGGTTTGAGGAAAATCATTATGAAACTTACTATAATACAGATTTTCTGTATTATGACAGAATATAATCATGTTTGAGCGAATATACCTGTACATACATTTAGTACATGCCCGTAATGAAATATGAACACTAGGTAAAACAGTGACAAAGAAGATCATGGTTTTGATATGAAATGCCACAGAAAGATACTTAGAATATCATGGAAGGAAAAAATAGACCTCAGATATTACAAACACATTGAAGATTCCAGAGTGTTTGTTACTAAATACAATAGGAACCCCTCCCCCCCCAAAAAAAAAACAACAATGAAAACACAACTGCATCTGTTTGGTCATATAAAGAGACTCAACTGTTTAGAAAGACAATTAATGGAGGTCTGAGCACATGGGTGGAGGAGGAAAGGCAGAAAACACGACGATTGACTGACGACATTAAAGAAAACATGAAGACGTTGGAAAATGCACGCCACATGGCCCAAGACAGAGATAGATTTAGGGAGTACATTGGGAAGACAGCGTTCTGGAGAGAATACGTCACATGACACACACTCGCCATTAATATTCCTCGTACAGAAATTTGGATCAATATAGAGTGTTTGGATTAATGAAGTTATTCTTAGCGTACGCTGGAGCACATTTTACAGAATTTTGAGTTTATTTTCATGTGAAATAATAATCTTTCTGGAGATTGACAGACATGGATTCAATTCACGATGTCGATTTTTTTCCACATTGTGTATTAGTCGATATTAGTTATTTGTTTATTATGAGGCAGTTGTTATTTTTATATTAATAAAGATTTGTTTGTTTATTAGAAGACAGTTGTTGTTTGTCTATTAGCAGACAGTGGTGTTTTTTTGTTTATTAGCAGAGAGTGGTTTTTTATTTCTTAGCAAACAGTGGTTTTTATTTATTAGCAGACAGTGTTTAAAAAAAATTTAATAGCAGATAGTGGTTGTCTGTTTATTAGCAAGCAGGGGCTGTGTGATTATTCTTCTTCGACAGATTCGATGCTTAACATGTGTACACAGCATGTTGTTTGTTTATTGATAGTGGATATTTGTTTATTAGCAAGTAGTGACTGTTTAAGATATTTTCCCCAATAAATTCAGTCTTGTTATTTCTTAATTATGAAAGCTTTTTTTGCTGTCTGGTTGTTACGTCAAGCTGGTCTCAGAATCATTCTGGGAATGTACTTTCTATCAAAGACCCTGCCATTCATTTATAGTGAATCCACTGCACGTTTTGTTAATAGATGAATGCACTTTAGGATTCATGGAATTTGCAATATAATTTTATGCTATGCTGAATTTATTATTACAAATTGAAGACTTTTAGCTCTAATAAGTTGTATAATCTTTCTTTTTCCAGCAACTTCTCTCATTACCGAAACCGTTTTGGCATGCCTGGAGATGATGGTAAAATGTATTACAGGTAGGGACACTAGCTACTGTTAAAACATAACTCTACATATCTTTTAAAACATAAAAATAAATGAGTATTGGATGCCCGTGAAATAATTATACGTATTGTTTGCTGTTCTTCATTGAAGAGTGCCATGACATTATGTGTCAATACTGGCTACCCACATGAAATTGTTTCATTCATGTATCGATTAAACACATATGGAATACTGTTTAACAAGTCAAAGTGCAACAAATACTAGCAGCAGTTTAGAACAAACTTATTTTTATATCCTTAATTGACACACAAGGAAGGAAATTGGTTTATAACCAGAGATGGATGCATTGTGTGAAGATCTATTAAAACACATTTGTTTATTGAAGGGAAGTAACAATTAATGTTTCTGCATTGTTGGAAGATTAAGGAAAAGTGTCAATTCTTTATTCTTGTAGTTGCCGTTCCTCATTAAAAGAAATCACTTCATGAAACCAAACTTTTACCTGAAAACATTATTTAATACACTAATTTTAACATGTCTGTAATTCAAACGTGACCATACAAAATAGATTATTTTATTCAATTAATTTATATAACTATTTGTAATATAATTAATTTAATATAATTAATTAATGTTACATTATTTAATATGCAAATTTTTTAAATATCTGCAATTTAGATGTGAACATATAAAATAAATTACGCTGGCTACCTTCACCGTTGCTGCTTAGTTAACTTTAAATGGGGACTTTTTTGTTACCTATAATATTTTATTCCCCTCGCTTCAAATTTTCTCTCTTGTTCTCTAGCCAGTTTTTGACATTGATAACGCAATGTATTGGTTCTGCGTGAAACTAATTATTTAGTGATTTATTTGTAATATTTCATCATTTCGTATGTACGTTTACAAAAGTATTATATATATATATATATATATATATATATATATATATATATATATATATATATATATATATATATATATATATATATATATATATATATATATATATACGGATATCTTATTTGTTGAGTAAGGTAAAGGAATTAAAGTACGCCTCATTTTGTAGAGATGTACTATTATGTGAATCAGTAACCATCTTTTGCAATATCTAGATGTACGGTAGTTAAACAATATGATATCCAAGTTGGGGGTAATGCTGTAAGTAGAGGAGACCGATGAAGCACCCTGGTTGGGAACACCAATAGAAAAAAAAACCAAACAATCGTCTTAGGAGATACATCTTAAATGAATATAGCTAATGTTAAATGGATATAGCTAATGTGAAGTGAATATAGCTAATGTGTATTGAATATTGGAGTGTATTGAAAACAAGGAGTCAGACAGGGATGCGTACTTTCACTAGACATGTTCTCTTTATACAGTGAAAACATATTGCGTGAAATAGTAGATACCCCAGGAATATCAGTGGGAGGACATAACATAAACAATTTGAGATATGCGGATGACACTGTTCTGATTGCAAAAAGTGAGGAAGACCTTCAAGATTTAATTAATGTAATAGTCACAGAAAGTAAAGAGAAAGGCCTCTTCCTTAATATCGAGAAATCAGAAGTAATGGTTATTTCAAAGAAACAAAATAACACACCTTGCAAGATCAAAGTGAATGATATAGTATTAAAACAGGTCCACCAATTCAATTATCTAGGTACAATGATTACAGCAGATGGAAGAAGTTCAACAGAAATAAGATGCAGAATAGGACTGGCAAAAACAACATTCAGAAAAATCAAAAATATATTGTGTAATATGACCTTGTCATTAGAGGTGAGAAATAGAGTTCTGCAGTGCTAAAAACCCCATATACTAACATATGGGTGCGAGTCTTGGACAATAAACAAACTGGAAAGAAGTGGGTGATTGGAGGCAACAGAGATGTGGTTCTACAGAAGAATGCTAACAATACCACGGACTGCCAGAAAAACTAATGTAGAGGTGTTGAAAGTTAAATGCGAAACGGACCTTAACCAACAATATAAGAAAAAGGCAATCATCATTTTTTTGAACACTAAATGAAACAGGCAGGTTGAGAGAACATAGTCACAACAGGCAAGATTGAAGGCACCAGAGACAGAGGGCGACAACGTGAGAAAATATTAGACAGTTTAACAACCTGGCACGGCAAGGAAACAACGACGACTTTGATACATAACACTGTGGACAGAGAGCTGTGGAGATTCATGACCGCCTACGCCATCCGGCATGGCACCTGATGATGATGGTATTGAATATAGCTAATGTGAAATGAATATAGCTAATGTGAAACAAAAGTAGCTAATGTGAAGTGAATATAGCTAATGAGAAGTGAATGTATATAATGGGAAATTAAAATTAGCTAATGTTTAATGAATGAAGCAAATGTGAAATATAGCTAATGTGAAATGAATGTTGCAGATATGAATTGAATGTAGCTAATGTGAAGCAGGAGTCGGAGTTTTCCCATGAAGTCATGCTGCATAGTTTCAGCGCTACCTGTGACAACCACCTGCTTTCTACAGGTTCGCAAGATAAAAAAATAAATAAACAATATACAAATACAAATACCTGTTGTAAACTTGTTACACATGCAGAAATACAGTTGTGTTCTAATATATCTTGACATTGTCTCAAATTCATACAGTTTCAATATGGGACCTGTACACTTTATTTCCGTGTCTACTGAGCTAATATTCTACTTTTACTATGGAATTGACCAAGTTTTCGCGCAATTTAATTGGTTGAAAAATGATTTGCAGGTAAACATGTTTCTATTTTGTGTAGTAATGCGTTTTTCATATATGTATTATCCTTTGAGTTGATATATGCATATAATATGTTGATATACTAATAACATATAGGTGAATAAAACAGGCACATACATCACCATTTTGAGATAATAAAAAAAAATTAGGTACATGGTGTTTTTGAAAGGAAATTCTGTTCCATGTTCTAAAGTTATATAACGGTACAGGGTTCGGATCCCGCATTTGTGCATCTGAATGTGTTAATAAAGCAATGGAAAACTAGAGAATGTATTTATATTGCCTATGAAATCAGTACAGCCAAAAAAATGATAGGTTGATGGCTACGTCCTGAATAGGACATGCTACCATTTAATATAAATGTTGGTGATTATTCATAAATTACATGTACAAATTAACATAATGAAATGCTTATATCATATAGTTATCGTAGTGACAAATTAACTTAAGCAAATTCAGTAATCTTATAATTATAATAGTGACATGATAAGAACAGAACCTCTGTACGGTATTTTAGCCCAAAGACCAGCCTTGTGCAGCCGGTTCTTGACCGTTTGATCTGAAATTCGACGAGCTGCTGGGATTGACTTGACTATGGAGGACGCAGATGCAAATGGATTCCTGAGGTGACGCAGCCGTATGAAGCGGTCTTCGGCAGGAGTTGTGACTTTGGGTCTTACACTGCGCTGCTGGTCTGCCACTGAGCCATTTTGCTGAAATTGCCCCCAAAAGCAACTAATGGTGATTCTAAGCACATTAAATTGTCTGACCACTACGCTTTGTGATTGTCTAGTCTGTAAGCATCGTCCAATGACGCTGTATGGTTGTTCTGAAGTAAGATTAACAATACCTTGGCATTGAATTTTCAACTGAATTTCTTTGGGAACCGTCAATATTTTATATGCATTAAATAATATGACCAGAGAGTTTTCTGTTCAGTAAGTTTCACAGGATTCTTGTGAACCTGTCACGAGTGATTGCCAAAAATGTTTTTTGACCTTGATCTCGCGAATGATCTCACGGATAATGAGGTAAGTACAATTCAGTTAACCACGAGAAGTTAAAGATCAAGTTGACACAGTCAATAAGTTGAATGATGTCCAATCAGCGATTATCTATATAAAAGTAACTCAAAAAAATTTGCGTTTCTTTTTTTGTGAACAGTATAAATTGCGAAAAGCAATGATACTGACTATTATAAACCGATTTGAAGATCCTACTTTGATTTTTCTCTTATATACAGTTCTTCCACTGCCAGTTCAGCCTGATAAATATAGAATAGCAATACCAATACAAGAATTGCTCTCTATTTTCAATTAGCATTTCTCTTCTGCTATTCTTTAAAAAAAATTATGCAGATTAGCAGAGAACTTGTCCAGAGAACAAGTTCTCTGTACAAGTTCTTCTACAACAGGTTCTCTTAATTATACTCGAGTTCTAATTTCATTAATACATCCTCACAATGAAGCTACACGGAATCTGCTGATAGTATCAATCACGTGAGTAACTCCATAGCTTCAATTGACGAAAAAACAACAACACATTATAAACATGACGCAACGAGCAGTAATTGAACCTGTTACCACTTGGGCACAATTCCAAAGTCTTAACCCCTAAGACACGGATATCCCCACTTCATATCTATCCCAGTTATGACTAAGAACATACAACTTATCAATAAAAGCGTTCTGTTAATTCCAGTGACTATAACTAGCAATCAGTCAATTTACCCCTGCAGAAGTGTTATAATGTTATTCTTTTTATTATTCATTAGCTTTCTTATGTGTAATTGCTTTCGTGATTAATCTTACTTATTGTTAAAAAATGATTTACAGGAAGCAAACAAACCAGAAAATAGAAAATTGCGTCCATGGATTGTACTATTTGGACACCGCCCCATGTACTGTTCAAATACAGGGACCGACGATTGTACACTGAATGAAAGCTTCGTAAGTTTCTTGACCTACTACTACATAAAAAATCTGATAAATAATTGTTATATAAAAAATGCATCATGTCCTTCAGAGTGTAAGGACAGCTATATTCTATGCACCCATGATATCACAATCTGAGTTAGATCAGCATCATTATGAGTCGTACAGAGGTGCGCAAAGATTTATTATTATTGCTATTGTTGATTTGTATTAGCCTATTATTATTATTAATGGCTATGAATAGAGGTCATTGCACTCTGGGAAAACCAATATGTTGTCTAACGCCCCCAGCAGCTGTCACGTAACTCTTTCCACCTATAGTACATAAGAAACCTAATGGGAGTACGTTGGTAGGATCGAGTACCAGACACAATTATCCTTGAAAAGTCCCGTATGCAAAGCATCCATGCCCTGCTGACTAGGTCTCAACTACGCTGGACTAGCCACATCGTCTGTATGCCAGACAAGCGTCTTGAAAAGAGATTATTCTATGGGGAGCTATGCGATGGTAAACGTTCACGCGGAGGACAAAAAAAGCGCTCCAAGAATCAACTAAAAAACACTCTCCCAAGCACTGCAGCATTGATTCTAGCTCCTGGGAGACTGCAGCCCTTGATCGCTCATCTTGGTACACCCAGATCACTGCGGGAATCACTAAATTTGAAAAAGAAAGAACACTGCGAGCAATTTACAAGCGACATAAGCGTAAGGACAAATTCGAAAACTCTCCTACCCCGCACTCCTGCATGCACTGAAATAGAACCTTCTTGGCACGAATTGGACTCATTGGGCATCAACGAACTCATAAACGAAATTAGGCAATCACAAATGTTTTGCTTTTTTTCCACTTGCTCATCATATTTATTGTTTTTCATGCCATGCTCATTTTCGCTAGAAAAAATCAGATGTATCATCTATAGTAGCGTCTATATTCAACAATCGTATGTCCACATTCAACACTCGTATCCTAGATGTATTATCTATAGTAATCTGCATTCAACAGGTGCTCGCGAAGCAACCACAAAATGCCTTCCCTGTCCACAATCTATTCACCGACGTTAGATGCATTCGACGCAAGTCTATCTGCTCCCTGATTTCCGTAAATACCAGCATGCCAATCAATGTGACACCCAGAAGAATGTAAGAGGCTATAGATTCCGTTCAACCATACAGACATTGGCCGTTTTGAATCTTTTGAAGCATTGACTGAGATTCAGACACTATAACCCCCTTAGTAAAACTAGACTCTTTGGAGAGGTGCAATAATTCGCCTTGACCTCGCTCCATATACCAAAAGTAATTGTTTTACATGCTCTCTTATAGATTTTAGTACACATTTAATACTAGGAGCTACTGCCCCATAAATCTCGAGAAAGTGGAGGAAGTGCCCAGAAAACTATCGAATGGCTAATTGTGTGTAAACAACCCCTCCCCCCCAATTGAAGACGTATCCACAGCTCCCAGGTTACGTGTACTACCTTTCATGATGTTCAATTTAACTACAAATTATCATCACGCCTCACCACGTTTTTCTTTTAATAATTAGTTAACATCAATAGGACACAGACATTTGTTATCTATTTTCAGACTCGAAATGGGATGCCAGAACTTGGAATAGAGGGCTTTGAAGATATTCTCTATGACAATGGTGTTGATGTGTCAATCTGGGCTCACGAGCATTCTTATGAGAGATTATGGCCTATGTATAACAGAACGGTATCAAACATGTCTCTCTCTATATATATACATGTCTCAGATAATTGGAATGAAATTAAGGACGTTAAGCTAATTTTGACATTTGTAGTTTATTATGAACAAATAATGTGTAACTCCGTTAAGACATATATCTGCTGAGTCTCCACAAAAATATGCTAAGGCGCGTATGCTGTTTACGTGACACGCTTGATAAACGCACTTCTCACTCTGTTTCAAAAGTTCATAGTTCGGCTGATGACACATTCAGGACCTAATTTTCTCAAGCACAGGATACAGATGTCATTAATGGCAGTGTCTCCAGATAGTTTCTGAGGAAATTCAACATGAACACTTGTTATCCATATGAATTCATTGAAACTTGTGCACATGCTGGTATGTCAGTCTATTTTAATTTTGGCATGTCCAAGAACAATCCATTATCATTAACTTTAGCATGTCTAAAGACAGTCGTGATTCTTGATTAGAAACTAGCATCGCAGCACACGGGACATTCCCATAAGTACTCCACTCCGTTTCAGCAGCCATTCGAGTGGATGTTCTGCTCTGTGGTCGAGTGGTACAGGGCCCGTCTGTGACGGCTGAGCTGAGGTGCCAAGTTCGATCACCGCCACAGGCTATTGTGCATTCGGACCATTCAGAAAACACTGGCAAACTACTGAACGTATTTATGTTTCCTTGACAATCACTACAGCCAAATAATGCTGGGTTGATCGCCACGTCCTGAATAGGATATGCTACCAATTGCAGCAGACGGGACATTCATATAAGTGCTCCACTCTCTTTTTCAGCAACCCTTCGAGTGTATGTAGACTAGAAGACCTAGTGTTAATATTAATAACAAGGAACAATCTATTCCGATTAGCTTGAGAATGTCCAGAACAATCTATTACTATTATCTAGAACATGTCTAGAACAATTAATTACCATTATCTTGAACTTGTCCAGAACAATCTATTACCATTAACTTGAGCATGAACAAGACCAATCACTTACCATTAACTTGAAGATGTACAATAGCAGTTTATTCATACTTTCTGTGAAATAGTACTCCTTCAAAATTTCTCATTGATTTGAAGGATATTGAAATGTGAATTGTTGAGAAGAATTATAATACGATTAGCAACATGGGCAACTAATATAGAGGTACTGGGGATAATGAAGGAAATTATAATGCATGTTAAAAGTAGACTATACATATTTATAGGACTAGAAAAGTAAATCTTGCAAATTTAGCAAGACCTGGAAAGATTAAAGCAGGAGAGAATTGACAAAGGAAAACAAAGATAGATGCTGGATGAGTGGGCATCATGTCATGTGAGAAAGTCGAATGCTAAACTTATATTGCTCCATATCTATTATTTTGGTGTACCATGGGGTGCAGTGTTTAACACTATACAGTGCATAGGTGAATATTAACAATCTTTAGTTTCAACAAAATATCAGGTCTCCTCTCTGAATATTCTATTCTTCTCTGAGTTTGTGCTCATGTTTGGTTAGCAGATTTTAGTCCGAACTGAATGAATTGTGTCCTCGTTTACACGATAATATGTGTATTCCAATCTGACACATCTGATATCAGCATAGCTTTTGGGTTACTATGATTTATTGGATCCCCATTAAGGTTAGTCCGGTGTCATGGGGATGACGTTTAAGTACACCAATTGTGGCATAAAAATTAAACTTGGCTAATAACACATCCAAGCAAGACCACCACTGTTTGTTACAGCAAGTCAAGTCTAGTTGAAAGTGGATATTTCTCAATAGTAATAGAGACTGTGGGAAAGCTGGCATCTCACAGAGTCCTAAACCCCTTACTGACTGCTTACCATCGCGTATGGATATTGTGGAATTCATGTTGTAAGGAAGTGGCTGAGATTTTGAATCTTAAAACATCACCAAAGACAATTTAGAAAAGAATCAGAATGTATTCTAACATTCTGCAAATAGTGTGTACCTAAAATACCGAAGATTGTTCAAGTGTACCTTCCTTTATTAACATTGGAATCAACCAAGTACCCGATCAGTTGAATGTTTAGCACGTGCAGGTTATCTACGTCATATACATTATTTGAGATGAACAATTCATACAACTCAAATCTCATACCAATTAAAACATATTAGAAACAATATACAAATTTCTGTTTGAAAGTGCAGGGTAGCATTAAGCTAGACAAGAATTTCTCCCACGATATTCGTATATTTGAAAAACTCTATATGGAAGCATATCCTAACTTTGTATATGGTGCCGTATAAAATATACCGATTTCATAAGCTGTCAGTGGGACCCAGAGAGTGAAAACTCGCAGCTTTGCATTGAAGAATACATGGGTTAGGACATCCATGAAAGAGTCTTAGTTGTATCTTATAATTACATGGTAGAATACATTGGTACTCCCATTCAGTTCCTGGAAAAACTGTAATAAATGTAAATTAGCTTCTCTTTTTTTCCATAATTAATTTTAAATCACGCTTTTATTTCGTTGTCAAATACAGGTCTTGAATGGAAGTTATGAGCACCCATACACTAATCCAAAAGCACCAGTTCAGATAATCACTGGATCCGCTGTGAGTACATTACCTAACTTAAAATATATATTATGATTAATTTCAGAATTCAATTAGAAGTCAATAATCGACAGAAGTATATCAATAAAAATTGTGGACACGGAGTTATGGTGCTTTGTTTTGTTATGTCATTATTGACATGATGTTGCGATATTGGAGACTTTGTGATAATATGTCGTAGTCTGAAACTATTATGAAGTGCCGTATTAGACATTGCCTATTAAATAGCTGGCATTTAGCAACGGATGTTGATGCACATATTTTATTCATATTCATTGTATGTTATCGAACCTACACTAACTGTGTGGTAATTCCTGGCTTAAATTATTACGCAAGTTCCTCAAGTATAACCGCATAGTGTATCCTGACCTCAAACATTAGGTTTGCAATTTTCCTGATCAATGTTTAGATATGTGGTAGATTGATTCCATTATGTGATTACTTGCGTAAAACAATATTCAATAAAGCAACTAGAAGTCCATGGTTCCAGGTTTAGAGAGAGGAATGTTTAGTCCACTAAGGCACAGGCAGGTGTCTAAAATTCGAAGATCCGCTGGCAAAGTTGTGATCAAGACAGTGACCAAATCGACAAGGTCCTGTCAGGCAGGCATACACAAGTTGAGACGTATAAAGGTTGAGACGGATAAAAGCTAACTGGGTGAATTGTGACTCATTGGACTACATCGACGATTTTGTACGAGCAGCTTTGCATGTCAAATACATTCCTTAATATGAAGAACAGCGACGATATTATGAATGTTAGTGTCCATGGCAAGCTCGCGCCTCGTTTTCTTACGCTACATAATCTAAACTAATTTCGGTTGTAGTGCCCTTAGGGACTCGCATTGGATGCTTTAATCTGAGGATCTGTAAAATCAAATCGAAGTAAAGATAAACTGAGTTATGAACCAGCGTCATACTCAGCTGCGTACTCACAGATAGACCAAATACCGCATCACTAGCCTTCGCCTAGCACATTTGCTAAGTAGCAAGGTCGTCATTCCTTGACTTTCTTTAGAGCAGGAGACCTAGTACCCTACTTCCTTTTTGGGAGGTAAACACTGGATTAATTATTTTAAATATTTAATATCTATAATATAACAGCCGTGTTCTGCCAGTTTCTCCGGATCGCTCTATAAATAGCGCATTTACGTCACGGAAGTCCGTGCGATGTCCAATCAAAACGATTGTTGTGGAGACGGAATTTTTCCCCGTACAACTCAAAGCAGACGCCATTGTTGTATACAAATGTTATTGTGAAGCGCAATCGTCAATCTGTTCAGCGTCGCTATAAATAAGCAACATCAATGGTTTTCGTCAACGAAGATGGCGAATAATCCTTTCACTGCGACGTTCGCATTTATTCATTCATAAAATATTGATTATGGATTGTATTCAATGAATTGTTTATAGACTGTTTGATGTCATTTTCAAATTTGCTCACATACAGTGAGCCGGGTTGACAAGCACATTGGCATTGTTAGGCACATTAGGGTAAGCAACCCAATACATTTCGTCCCTACGGGGTCCGGACGAATCTAGTAAGAAATAACGAGTGAACTCAAAATCAAGGTCTGCTGGTCGTCAGGCAAGTAATTAAACACTACACTACCGAGACTCCTTCACAATCATATTACCTAGTGTAGTAGCATAATATGTCACATGCATTGCGGAGAAACACATATCGATGAGTCGCAAACAGAGTGTCTGTCAAAAGATTTCAAAGAGGCGGAAAAGAACCAACCAAACTATGCTCCTCATCACGGATACATTACATCATCACTATTACCTTAGATCTAAACCTATTTAAATAAATGTATACTTTGGACATTTTAATTATTTGATATGCGCTTTTATTTGTACAATTTTATTTATATATTAACTATCACTATTGTGTGTACCTATAGGGATGTAATGAAAACGTTCAACAATTTGTTAACAAGCCAGATGAATGGTCAGCTTTCCGCAGCAGTGATTATGGTTATACACGTATGCATGTGCTAAACAATACTCACATGCACTTTGAGCAAGTGTCGGATAATGCGGTCAGTTTTCATTTAAATTATTATTTATCTATATCTCATAGTCTTGACACCAATTGTTGTCATATACAGTGTACGTTTGTTCTACAGTTGTGTCACTTACCGTTAAGCGTAGGGGTGGGAGCTTAAGTTGTCGTTCTAGTTGTCGTTTAAGTTGTCGAGGCTAGATTTGGTCACTTTTTATTTACATTAAGTCCGTGTTCGTTCAAGACTATTTTGATGCTATCCACCATTTACTTGGTTTTCTAATCCATGACTGCCCCTATTAAATATGATTCCTGTGGCCTCTTAGATAACATCATGTAGTGAATAGTTCTTACCTTATAGATGCGTAAGTCTGAATGAGCAAAACAAATTCCTGCTCTTTGCATCATAGAAGCAAAAAAACAAATCATATTTATGCATTCTGGGGCATACAATAATGATACGCATAACTCAATTTGTGATCTTATCAAATCCATCAATATGGTCTGGCTAAGTGTCAGGATTTTACTACTTACTGTAGTAGTAGTAAGTGCAAGAAGCCAGTAGTTACAAAAATCAGCAGCCATCATTCATACTGCTGTCAACCCCATTTGAGCTCTTAGGTTTGTGTAATTTACATGTTAATGGATACAGAAACACCTGTCCCACAGCACTCACATGTATTTTAAAGTTCATGTTCCGTTTTAAATGTATCGTGGTTATGCGTAACGTGTGATTAAAAAAAAGTATATAAAAGTAGGTCTCACCTAGAAAAGGAATAGAACATGGGCGGTGGTTGCTAAATAACTTTTACCAGTGCCTTGTAGTTATGTATGTTTGAAAATAGCTATGAAGCCATTCCTCCCCAACAACACAGAATTATATACATAAGTTTGAAAGGCTTATACATAAGTTTATAACTACAGCGTTGGTTATATTACGTAATGAAAGATACGTTTCGATTTTCTATATCAACGCAACACATGTCCTTGTTCTAACAAGACTTACACCACAAGACATAGGGCCCCATTTACGAACTCCAAAAGGAAAAGAGGATTACCAACTAGGGTTAAAAAGTATCAGCCCTGGAGATGAACTGTCCCTCTATGACACCGTCCGCCCTATAGATCATCTGCCACTCGATGACACCATCAGCCCTGGAGATGATCTGCCACTCGATGACACCATAAGCCCCAAAGAGAATCGCACCTCTATGACACTATCAGTTCTAGAGATGAACTACTTCTCTATGACACCATCCGCCCTAGAGATGAATCACACCTCTATGACATCGTCAGTTCTAGAGATGAATCGCACCTCTATGACATCATCAGCCCAAGTGATGAAAACTTTCTATGTCGGAGACACAGAACCCTTTAGAGGGACCATAGGTTCGTCTATACGGACATAAACCCATCTAGAGAGATTACAGACCCGCCAACAGGGACCACAGACAGAGGAGCTACAGGTCCGTTTAGAGCATAGTTTCCCAAAGTGGTCTATATGGACAATCCAAGGGTCGATTTCGACTTGGAGGGAGTCCATGTCAGCGAGAATAGAAATTGGGGGCGTACGAGATGCACTCTTTAAACTAAAGGTATGAATAAAGATTGTACATAGTTTTTTGTTTTTGTTTTTGTTTTTTTTGTTTTACCATTGTCTGCTCTACAACAAACCCGTATCAAAGTAAATGAGCAGCACTTTATCAGCTGTCAAACACACATTTTGATGTCATGACAGAAATTACAACTCGCATTGCCCCAGCATCAAGTGCATTTAACAGACTGCCTAATATCTGGAAGTCAAAGTCAATCAGCACACGCACGAAAATGCGCTTATTTAATTCCTGCGTTATTCTGTGCTATCATATGGATTGAGAGCTGGAAAAGCTCTTTATCTTCAGAAAAGAAATTACTGAGTTTCGAGAACAAATGTCTTCGTAGGATAACTAACACCCATTGGAGTGAATTCAAATCGAATGATAAAATCAGAGAAGAGACACATCAAAATTTCATCACAGATGTTATCAGAAAACGTCGTTGGTCCTACATCGGGCATGTCCTTCGCACAGATACCATCAGAATACACCACCAATCTCTTGAATGGGTACCTACAGGCAAAAGAGCAAGGGGTAGACCAAAAGAAACACTCAGAAGAACAATACTTAGAGAAAGTAAAACAACTAATATTCATACTATTCAAGAACTGCACAGAATAGCTTTGAACAGACAGAATTGGAGAGATCTGACGTCTGCCCTATGCGCTAACTTCAGCGCAAAAGGGAAAATGAATGAATGAACAAATGACACATTTGTAGTTGATATATTTAGGAAAATGCAATATGGGACACATCCAAAGGCATAGGAAGAAGCACAGTTAAAACTACTCAACTCCTGTGTTATTCCATCATTGACTTATGGTAGTGAAAGCTGGAAATCAATACAGGCATCGGACAAAAAGTTAAACAGCTTTGAAAACAAATGTCTCCGAAAATTGTTGAACATAAAATGGAGCGATTTCGTCACAAATAGCGACCTAAGAAATAGAACATACCAAGAATATGTTTCCATTGTCATAAGAAACGCAGATGGAAATACCTGGGACACATTCTTAGACTTTATAAAAATAGACGGAACCAGAGAGCCATTATGTGGACACCTGAGAGGAAAAGAAAAAGAGGTAAATTCAAAAATACCCTAAAAAGCACCATACTTAAAGAAGGAGAAATAATAGGTTGCAAGTCCATACAAGAACTAAAAGTACAGGCAGCGGACCCAACGCAGGGAGAGTCAAAACCTCTGCCATATATGCCGCCTGTGGCACGAAAGGAACAAACTAACTAATATGGGTCAGGCAGGGGGTTTATGGAAAATAAAAATATTGGTAAGGGGTCTATGTACAAAAGCGTTTGGGATTCACTGCTTTACAGGGACCACAGACCACTCTACAGGGACCACATACCTGTCGAGAGGAACCATAGACTTGTCTAAAGGGGCCATGGACCGGTTTTCAGAGACTACTGTCTCGTTTAAATGGATCACAGACCCGTCTCAAAAGGCCCAGATGATGACTACTTGGACGATGTTTAATGAGATAACGCCCTGCGCATTGCCCGTGCCAGTGCGGCATTTGGGAGCCTTCGTGCTAACGTTTGGATCATACATGGTCTCAATTTGACAACTAAGTTGGACGTGTACCACGCAGTGGTTCTACCAACACTGCTTTATGCTGCGTCACCTTGGACTGTCTATGCGAGACACGTTCGACAACTGAACTCTTTCCACCTTCGGTGCCTAAGAAACTTCATGGGAGTACGTTGGCAGGATCGAGTACCAGACACGTAAATCTTTTAAATGTCCCGTATGCAAAGCATACATGCCCTGCTGCTTAGGTTCCAAGTCCGCTGGACTGACAAAATCGTCCGTTTTGCAGACAAGCGCCTTCAAAAGAGATTATTCTATGGGGAGCTGTCCATGGTAAAAGTTCAAATGGAAGGCAGAAAAAGCGCTTCAATTATCACCTAAAAACTCTCTTAAGCACTGCAGCATCGATCCTAGATCCTGGGAGATTACAGCCTTGATAGCTTAGCTTGGTAGACCTAGATCACTGCTGGCATCACTAAATTTGAAAAAAAGAACAAGAACACTGCAGGCAATTTACAAGCTACGGAAGCGGAAGAACACATCAGAAAACTCTCCTACTACAAACATTCTATAATACTGCATACACTCATCATCATCAAGTGCCGTGCCGAATGGCGTTGGCGATCATATTTCACCATGTACATCGATCTCTCATATATGACATCATCTCTGTTGGTGTCTTCAATCGAAGCCATTTAGTCAAACTGTCCAATATCTTTTCTCTTGGTCTCCCCTTGATCTTTTCCCTTCTATCTTTCCTGTTGTCACTATATTCTCAATGCCTCCTCTTCTCATTATGTGCCTAATAAATGTTGACTGTCTTTGTCTTATATTATCAATAATGCATATTTTCACATCCATCCTTCTAAGACATTCTTCATTAGTAATCTTCGCTGTCCAAGGAATGCGTAACATTCTTCGAGTAAACCACATTTCTGCTACCTCCAATGATTTTTGTGATGTCTTATTTATTGTCCATGCTTAACTTTCATGGAGTAGCACTGGTTCAATGTAGTATTTGAAGACACGTTTTCTAGTATCCATTGATATGGAATTGTGGCACTGGATATTTTCATTTTATGGAATGCTGCTTTTGCTTGTCCTATTCTGCTTATAATTTCGGTCTTGCATTTACTATCTGAAGTTATTAATGTTCCTAAATATTTGAAACTATTCACTTGTTTTAAATTTTTCTCATTTAATACTATCTTACTATTTGGTGAGGTACTATTTCTTGATATTATCATTGTCTCTGTCTTTTTTATGTTTAAACTAAGACCTTTTTGTTCACTTTCCATCACCGTCCTGTTTAACAAATCTTGGAGATGTTCTTGGCTTCCTGCTATGAGCACAGTATCATCTCCATATCGTCGATTATTGATATTGTGTCCTCCTATTTTAATGCCTGACATATTCTTAATTGATCTCAATATATTCTCGTCGTAAAGAGAAAATAAACATAGTGACAATACACATCCCTGGCGTACACCTTGTTTTATTTGTGTATACTTCCCAGTTATATTATTCACTTTCATGGCTGCTTCTTGTTGCTAGTATATATTGCGCACAATTCTAAGATCTTTACTATCCATATTAATATCTTCTAGCATTTTGATATGGTCGTGTTTTACTTTGTCGAATGCTTTGGTGTAATCAATAAAGCAAACGTTTATATCTTTCTGAACTTCTAGTGATCTTTCAATTTAAGTTCTTAATGTATATATGACGTTTTGTGTTCCTTTCCCTTCAATAAATCCAAACTGCATGCACTGCAATAGAACTTTCTTAGCACGAATTGGACTCATTGGCAATCTGCGAACTCACAAACCAAATTAGGCAATCACAAATGTTTTGCTGTTTTTCTACATTCTCATCACATTTATTGTTTTTCGTGCTATGCTCATCTTCGCTTGCGAATGAGGAACATCATCATCATCATCATCATCATCATCATCATCATCATCATCATCAACAATGAAATATAAAGTAACAGCTCTTGAAGAGAAAGTTTTATTTATAATCTTGAAAACAAACTTTCTTTCATAACGCTTCAGGGGCGCCACGGAATAAACGTTTTCTGAGTTTTCTTCAAGTAATGAGTCAGTAATCTGTGTAAAGTGCCGAAGAGCTTGCATGATGAATCATCAGTATAGCGTGTTTAATAATATGTATGATGATTCATAAGTACAATGTCTTGAAGAGCATATATGATGGTTGATTAATATAACTTGTTACTGAGCATGTATAATGATTGCTCAGTATAACGTAATGAAGACCCTGTATGATGAGTCATCAGTAGAACAAACTGAACACATGTCTTCATAAAAGACTATCGCCTAACACACATTTTTTATATGAAGAACTCCAGACGGGCTCCCGAAAGCTTCCGGAGGAGGGAAGCTTTTTAAAGACCATATTAAAACATCACTGACTCACTTCAACATAGGCATTCATGGGAGAATGTACAGACAGATCCTACTGGCGTCACAGAATAAAGAGTGGTGCAGCAGCTGCAGAGAGCTTCAGATATCTTGCCGCGCAACAAAAATAAGCAAAAATGACAAGAGCGGCTCAATGCTCCCCAGACGACCCTCCCCCCTTCATGATCATATAAAAATGTGGTAGACAACTCCAGCCACGCATATAACTCTTTAGTCACAGTCGGGAATACCATCCTTTCTAGAGATGGCATCGGACAAAAAGTTAAACAGCTTTGAAATAAATGTCTCCGAAAATTGTTGAACATAAAATGGAGCGATTTCGTCACAAATAGCGACCTAAGAAATAGAGCATACCAAGAATATGTTTCCATTGTCATAAGAAACGCAGATGGAAATACCTGGGAAACATTACGACGGACGAACAACAAAACGCGTCGAAGATGATTTCATAAGTATAAAGTGTTGGAGAGCCTGTATGATGCTTTGAGGTCGGTGTAGACAGAATACTGCCCGCGGTCCAAATCCAGCCCACCAAGCAATTTCTAATGAATCGCCAGGGTTCATACAAGTACTAAGTGCATTTCTCCGTGCACTGAGAAAATGTTAACTTGGAACATCAAACGACTAAAACAAAATGTTGATCCCTAACTCACATGGTAGATGCTTTTTTTGACCTGATGACCTTAAAATATTGGCCACTTCTGAACTGATGTTTAAAAAAGCATTTACGAGATTAAAAAAAACATCTTTATTTTCTGTCACATATGAAAAAACATGAATAACAATCTATTTAATTATCAGTGTAATTGTTATACTCTCTGTCTATTTTAACAGGGAGGCAAAGTGATTGACCAGTTCACAATTATCAAGTCATCACATGGTCCCTACAGCAAACTTTAATCAGAGGAGGGCACATAATCAACACACGAGTCAATTCAGCAATGTATTTAATTCAGCAGTGGCATACAAGGCATCATGTATTTAAACAGAAAATTGATCCCCATATATTTCTTACGCCTGATCAACTCTCAACTATTGGCACAAATTGTATCCGTGATTTCTAGACAATGAACTTTTTACAATCCACAAATGAAAATCATTGGCGATGTTAGCAAGTTTCAACTCATTTTACTGTGCGACTGAAAATAATAAATAAGATAAATCTAAAACTGAACTATGTATTTAAATTAATTTAATTTAATTTTAATATATCAAAATTAATTATTAGTATGCTTTTTGAATGTATAAATCACACGCATTACTTCTTCTTGTTCGAAGTTTAACATGCATACACAGCAAGTCCGGTTTTCTCAATGAATGCTACTGTATTTGAAAGCTCCTCAGTGCTTTCATACAGCTTTCTGTTGATATTCATCTGTGGGCCAGTGTTCTTCCCTTAGCTGGTTTAGTGTAATGCATTCTTGTTGGATATGTCCCACCTGGACACACAGAGGTGATGGAACCAGTCTTAGTCTATTTAAGTGGCTGTTTAGTAACAGTAAAGTATTTATTATTCACTATAAGTTAACATGCTGGTATCGTCGTTATTGCTGATTTGGCGTGTGTGATAAATATGTGTATATTCGAATATATTCATACGTATATGAGAGTATGAAGTTTATTTTTTCTCTCCTGCAAATTCCAGTTTTTAAACTTATTTGCTTATTCATTGAGACCACAGAAATATACATATGCAACTATTAAATACCATTATATATCACGATTCTTCGTGAATAATAATTCTGTTTGCAAACATTATTAATATAAGACAAAAATCTCAATATTGCCACAGAAACATGCACACGAAATTAGAGTTATCGCTCCTGTAGCTGGAAATGAAACTCCGCCCTAGTGGGACATTCCATATGAAGCTGTTCATGTTACTACCACCACCCCTTTCTTATTTCCCTGCCTTATAAAAGGTTAAATAACGCTTATTTCATATTGAGATACCAACAATTCTTCTCTTTATACATTGAAGTCAAAGTAGTAGGTTGGTTTTTAAACTTTAGACAAGCTAATTTTCGAATTAGCCTCCTGAACAATCAAGTTGCGCCCCCTCCCTGTTGAGCGTGCTCCCCACGTTGGGAAACATGGCAATAGACAACGACAACATATACTCATATTAAACATTTACGTTCAATTGTTAAGAATTTAACACAAAGCTCTTACATTATTTATATTTATAACAATTAAAGTGTGATAAAATGAGATGCTATAATTCTCATTCAATTATAATTACTGAGCATAGTGTGTTTTGCTAAAAATGTCTTTTAATAGTTTACATTCTTTCGTTTAATTTCTAACGCAGTGCAGAGCTGAAACATATATGTAACAATCGTAATTATTAAATCAATCGAATGATGTATCAATAATTGCAGAATAAACATATATATTTTCATAGAAATGCCATTTGTTACGACTATTTATGTTTTGCACAAACACAGAATATAATATACTGTTAGGGTCCAGAGATGACATGCACACCAGAGTGCACAGGCGGGCGCTCCATAGCTGGTCGAGCATCAGGGTCAGCGAAACTCAGCTGGCCAAGACCCTCAGTACACTTCTACGCAGTGGGCTGGAAACAGGAGTGCAGCATCCCTTCTGTAGCCTGGCCAAGTACTAGGGATCGAAGATACAGGAATGCCAACCCTGCCCAAAAAATGCTAGCTGAAGACGGATGTGTCAGGTCGAAAGGCGCAGATAACGCAGCTTGCTGTAAAACATGACACAACGCAGATCACCCTCATACGTCCTTCTCAGGACGGTCAGTGGAATGCTTTCAGAGGGTCCACAGCAAGGCGTACGACGAAGAAGAAGAAGAATATACTGTTAGATATGCAATATACGGCATTATACAAGTGGGAGAGAAGCATTACGAGATTGACAGGTTACAGTCTAGAGAATTCACCATCATAGCAGGAGACAGAGGAGGTTGGAAACACAAATTATACATATATATAGGAGGCACTTTTGGGATCTTGGTTATCTGCTAACCCTGGGTCCACCAAGAGCAATGTGTTCCTTTTGCACCCCATATATATATATATATATATATATATATATATATATATATATATATATATATATATATATATATATATATATATATATATATATATATATATATATATATATATATATATATATATATATATATATATATATATATATATATATTATATAAGTTTGTCCAGCAGAATCCATACCAATAAAAAATTGCATATTTCTCCATCCATGTAAGCTAGAACAATTAGTTAAATTAAACACCATATACGTGCATTTTTCTATAGAAAAAAGCACTAGGTTAAAAATCTTTGTCTATCAAACTCCAGTGCAGTGGCTTGTTTAATATTCTGTAGCGAATAATTGACGCTTGCGCATCTGTCACTCACCAGATTCTTCATAAGACTGGAGAGAGATAGAATACCGTTTTGATATTCTTCCCGCCACTACATGCTGTCATGTTGAGATCTAGGGAAACTTGGTGAGTTGTTACTGAAACGTGTTGCCTAACAGTACATCAAAATCGTTTAGGCTGCCAATAAAAGTTTAAGAATTATTGACATTTGTTATTAGTAGTGATTCTGTCGGACACCTATACATATAAATTATCTATCTTTCAAGAACACTACACTCGTGGAGACATTATTTTGTTAATGACCTGTTTTGATACAATGAGAAACGCTATTTTAGTTTAATAGGTTTTACGACGGACGAACATCACTCTGGTGATCCATAGATGATATCTCTAACAGCAGATGTCGAAAATACTTTTAGTTCCTGTTGCTCGATGATTATATTACTCATTTGATGGACATTTTTGCTAGCAACCATATTTAATACAGCTTCCCAAATTCGCTGTTGGAAATGTAGTATACCGAACTACATAAGTGGGATAGAAATATCACGAGATTAACATGTTACAGTTTGATAGCGCATTAACCGTCTCTACCATGAAACATCTTGAAACATCTTCAGTGCAGCATCTTTATCTGATGTTAATAGGTAGATCCAGGAATAGGGTAATAGAGATTTTCTAATAACTAGAGACACACATAATAACACACACAAATCGACGTTTCGACCAAAATGTCTTTAACAAGACAACAATTGAAACAAAATTAAAACATATAACAGAAAACGAACAGTAAAGACATCGGCGGTCACATTGCTATGTGTAGTATAGATTGACGGGAAGAGGTGAAATGACACTGGGCAAGCAAAATACAAAAATAACCACAAACATGTGACAGAAACAAACAGAAACTATGGATCGACTAGAATCATACACGAGACAGGCGCTCATTAATGCAGTCGGGTTTAAGAGTGCCATATTGATAAATGTAGCGGTGTTCAAGCGTCAGACGGGTCCGGTCGTCATAGAAGCACGACTTAATGGCCATAACATGAATGTCCTGGGCGCCCCGATGGACCTTGTCATTGAAGTGGACGTCTACAAGCAAACCTGAATGGTTTTTTAATGCTATACAGATGTTCGCTGAATCGATCTGCGAGCATCCTTCCAGTTTCACCTATATGTGTCATGGCGCAACGCTTGCATATGATGGCATAGATGACGTTGCGGGGCACACATGTGAATCTCCACAATAGTAACGGTTGCTTCAGGAAATGTGACAGACCAGATCTAGGTGACATAGGCACAAGTGTAGTATTTGCTGCATTTGCATCTGATGGCGCCAAAATGATTAGGAATCTCAGGCTGGAGGTGACTTCGGACCAGTAGATCCCTGAGGTTCTTGTCACGTCTGTAAGAAACAAGAGGGCAGCCTCAGAACACTTCCCCCGTCTCGGAGACTGGAGAAGGGGAAGGAGACGAAGCAGGACTTGGCGAACGGCAGCGCTATGAGGGTGGAAAGTGTGAACAAGCTTAACCCTGTCAGAAGAGGAAGACGTCCGAATCTTCCAAGACTTCCACTCGGAAGTCTTCCTCTTCTGACAGGACCTGTACACTTTGTCGGCCATAGATACAAATGTCGGCTCCAACATGGCCATAGATACAAATGTCCGCTCCAGCATGACCCAAAGAGACCAATTGGTGCCCCAACAAGACCATAGATACCAATTGGTGCCCCAACATGACCACCGATACAAATTGCTGTTCCAAAATTACCATAGATATGAATTGGTTCACCAATATGGCCATAGATACAAATTTCTACTTCAACACGACCATGTATATAATTGGTAGTTTTTCAACACAAAAAAATAGAATAAAACAACAATTCAATCATGAACTTACTTTAAGAACCCTGATCCATGTTTAAGCTGTGATTTGACTGGAAAAGGGGAGAGTATGAAATGTTCTAATTTCTCTATGTATTCGATTTGCATGGGAGATCAGTGAATATATGACTCTGAGTTACATAATAAAGCTAAAGGTTTTAATGTCATGACAACCACTCAACAGGAATTTAGTTTTCATTTGAAGTCAATGCAGTGATGTTTGGGGCTAGTTTATGAGTATATTTCTTGCAGTGAGATTCGGTGCTTTAATTTTGGAGTTATGTTTCTGGGGCTTGTTTTCAAACCCACAGGGCTGATCCAACAAAATAGAGCCTGGTATGAGGAACACCATTT